>QMIH01003061.1:5134-19302 GCA_003987875.1 Clarias batrachus
TTTCAAACAAGCCATAAAACTCAACACAACAACTCTGGACTGATACACACACACTCTCAGATTAACACAATCACCTCAGTACAACGAGACTGGACTCACACACACAGATGAACATAATCACCTCAGTACAATGGGACTGGACCGATAAACATACACTCAGATGAACACAATTACCTCAGTCAAATGAGACTGAACTGATAAACACAGACACACACACACACCAACACACACGTGCATGCACTAAGGTGAACATCATCTGGCAATTTTGCACACCAATCTGCACAAATTTTTTTTGTTGTTTTGCACAATATTTTACCGTTGCTATTCGTGCAATAAATTTTTCTTTACTGCTACTTCAACTAGAAATGTTTTCTGCATTTACCATCTCAATTACAATTTATTTGCACTACCTTAATTCAGCTCTGTGTACTGGTTGGCGCTGCATTGCCACAGTGTGTTGCATTGTGTCGTGTTTGTTACTGTTTGCACAAGTGCACTTTATGCTGACTTTTTTGTTGTTGTTAATTTATGCATGTATGTAGCACTTTGATCCTGGAGGAAGGTTGCTTCATTTCACTGTGTATTGAACTGCAAGTYGTTGCAATGACAATAAAAGTCTGCTTGATTCGACTGGTGTTTTTTTTTTTAACAGTTGAGAGCTGATGTCGTTCCCAGGACAGCAGGTACGAGTCCATATACACACACATGCACATTTGCTGGAGTTTGTAAGCTCTCGAGAGCGATTTTATAACTGGTAAGTTTTGTGTTCTGCAGAGAACTTCAGGCAGTTGTGCACAGGGCAGCCTGGCTTCGGGTACAAAGGCTCCACCTTCCACCGTGTTATCCCTAACTTCATGTGCCAGGTATGGGCAACTTCCTTACACAACAAATCAGACTTCTATTTAAGATTTACTGTACRTGTACAGCWTGAATCAATTCCTGAAWTATCAAGTAAATCGTTAATTCCAGATGTTTGCATCAGCACATATAACCATGTTTAACATCTCCAAACTGAATGAAATGTTCTGGTTCCTACAGCATCACTACGGCCTTGTTCAGACTGGCAGGCCGAGTCAGATTTTTGGCGTATACAGGTTGGAATCAGATTGCATTCATGTAGTGTGAACAGAAAAAAAAACACTCAATAGCATTACCGAGCTCACTCTATCAGCCAGAGATTGCAAGTTCGAATCCCTGGTACCCTGGAATCCCTTGATTGGCCAAGAAAGACCTTCCGCGTCATCATATGTAATAGATATAGAACATGACTAYAGTATGGACATGGAGAAGGATAGACCCTGAACAGGGTGTTACAGGAGGAAATACTGTGCCGTGCAGTGATGTTACCACGGCAACCAATGCAGACAGGTCAACAGTGCGTCTGTTTCGAGCTGGATGTCTGAGAGCCTAAAGATCAGATTTGTGAAACAAATCGGATTTGCCTGCAGTCTGAACAAGCTCTTAAACATTTATTTACATGTTGAGACGGCTTTAGAATGTTTTTTTTTTTTTTTTTAACGGCTCTGAACATGCTGAACGTTTGCAGGGTGGCGACTTCACAAACCACAACGGAACCGGTGGCAAGTCCATCTACGGAAACAAATTCGAGGACGAGAACTTCTCTCTGAAGCACACGGGGCCAGGGTGCCTGTCCATGGCCAACGCCGGACCCAACACCAACGGCTCGCAGTTCTTCATCTGCACAGCAAACACCAGCTGGTCAGTGTGTGGACGTGTGGCTTGTCATGGAAAAGCTTGAGCGCTGTTCTGTATTTAGAGCTATATCTACAGTAACTATTACACAAATTTATGAGCTTCATAATTCAAGAGCTATTTAGTTTGAGTATAGAAGTTCTAAACAAAACGGCGCCATTCACTCACTCATCATCTATACCGCTTAATCCTGTATTCAGGGTCACGGGGGCCTGGAGCCTATCCCAGGAGACTTGGGGCACATGGCAGGGTACACCCTGGACAGGTTGCCAATCCATTGCAGGGCACAGACACACGCCAATCCATCGCAGGGCACAGACACACACACTCACTCATTCACACACTATGGGCAATTAGCCTAACCTACATGTCTTTGGACTGTGGGAGGAAACCCACCAAGCACGRGGAGAACATGCAAACTCCATGCACACAGAGTCGGGAATCGAGCCTGGCCGGGGATCGAACCCGGACCCTGGCAAGGCGACAGTGCTAACCACTACACCACCGTGCCGCCTGGCGCCATTCAGTCATGTCAAATATTTTTTAATCCCGCTCTCTTTATTTTGGAACCATTCCAGCTTATTAAGCATCCTTTTTCCAGATAACTGCTTAACGATTCAGCTAAAATGATTAAACCCCTTATCCGACTGTTTCCCCCTCAGGCTGGACGGGAAGCACGTGGTCTTCGGTCAGGTCGTAGAGGGCATGGACGTCATCAAGAAAGTAGAGAGCTACGGCAGCAACAGCGGCAAGACCAGCACCGAGATCGCCATCGCAGACTGCGGCCAGATCTAGACGCTTCCTGTTTCCTTCCCCCCGTCCCGCCCTGATCTCTTAGTCAGTCCCCTTGAAACACTGCTCAGATCAACATTCCTGTTTTGCTTTGACGCCCGCCTGTCCACATCCCTAACACTGTTTGACGAGTTGCCTTCTTTTTTGTTTTTTTGGGATCAGTTCTCCATTTCATTTACAAATAGAAGCCAACGGGCTGTGAGATTTGTGTATCGGAATCTGACGAATAAAAAAGGGGAACAACGAGAACCCTGACGTTTCTGACTTCTTGCTCTTGTGTGTGGTTTGACCTCAGCTAATAAACTTCCAAGCTWGATGATTCAATTCCACCTCCGTGCAATAGGGTGTTATTAGCGCTAAAACAATTTGGCTTCAATTATTTATTTTCCACACATTCTCAAAATGTCAGCTTAGAACGATCGGGTGTGTTGAGTGATGTCATAACTGATCGGGTCGTAGTAAAACGTGCACAAAGTTGAATAATGTGATTAGCGCCATGCTGAGACCAATAATTTGTTGCCAGTCTACTGGAACTTGAATAACTAGCACTGTATGACAGTAAAATCCATCACACAGCTCCAGTTTTCTTACTTTTTAATCTTAAATCTATAGGAAAGCTAAAAAATCATCACCAATGGGATCTAGAGACCAGGTTAGACCATAGTAGCTTGAACATGATTTAATATCGTCTATAAATATCTGAAAGCTTGTCCATGTAGCTGATCAATAAGACAACAACAATATCCAAATATCCAGATTTGTTAGTTAATTGTGGGTGGCCCTTAAAAATATAACGTTTTATCCATTAAAACTTTTTGTTTTTTTAAATAAACACATATAGGACGGGCTCAGGATTGTGCAGTATAGAGTGACGTGTCCTTTTTTCAGCACAACCTTGGCAACATGAACTGAATTTTATTTCATTTTAACCAACTATACAAACATGACTGAGCAAGAAATGAACCAAATAGCATGACTACAAATGATCACATGTTTTTCTGGCTGTTTTCGGTCGTTTCTGTGAACAAAATAACATGACTATATTCTTTTCTTTATTAATGTGAGGAGAAAGAAGGCATGTTGCTTCATACCTTCTATAATGTAAGCGATAATCAGAACTAGCTTGTTTCTCGTAAAAAAAAATACTTATACATCTTTACAGTATCAGTAAAAAGAATAAAATGCTTCATGTTGTGCTGTTCTGGGAAACTGAATCATCTGACGAGCCTGAGACATATTTTCCTCTAAAAGAAAGCACACACACCCCATTTGTGTGTGTGCATGTGTATGCTATTCCGTGCTTAATTCTGTGAACTGGCCATGCTGTGGTTAGTGTAATGTGGTTGGAGTTGAGCAGGTGTGTCTGGGTTTTTTATTCCGCACAGCAGCTGAATGAAACTGAGCTCGAGTTTCTGCTGAGACTACACCAGCCTGGATACTCTCAGCCACAGGTGTCGGATTTCTCCACCAGCTCTGCCGTCTTGAGTATTGTCTACTGGACAGCTGGGAAGCCTGAGAAGTAACCCTAGCTCTTGGTGAGCACCGTGTGCTAGTTTAGTTACCCGGAGTGGGGTAAGAAGATCTGCATCTGTGCAATCTGAGCGTGGAAGGAGGCAAGAAAGCCATCGAAACGAAACAAAAAAAAAGACATTAAGCATTATGTGTATTGATGGAACGCAGCAGCTTGGAGAAGAAAGCTGAAAAGGTTTGTGGTTTTCCTGCCTGTGTGTCCACAGGGTGTGACTTCTTCCTCCTTCCTTCTTCCATCTCCCGAGGATTGAATGCGATTCACTAGGTGGCGACAAAAGTTAATAGGACGGAAGAATAATTCAACTGTCGTTTTCTTTTCAGGAACCACAGATCATACAGAAGACACGCGACTCCGAAATAAAGTGGCAATTGTTTGAAATTTAATAAAAAGAAAAAGGATTAAATCCAACATATTTCACTCTAAAACAAGTGCTCTAATGATTCGAAAGCGTGCGTAAGTGCTATAAATAGCCATCAGAGGGCGCTCTAATCCAAGAAATTAGAAAGAATTACGGCAGTGCTCAGTAACCTAGCACATCCTACATTCAAAAAATCTAAATATACAGTATATATGATTGTAAAAACAATGTATAATAGCTTTTTAAAAAAAACAACAAGCAAACATGATTTCACATACAAAAGGATTAAACGATCTTTTACACTCGATCAGCCGAGACTATCCTGTAGCTAGAGCCTTGTATTTCCTGCTTGCACAAGTCACCTAAAATTTATTTCTTGATTTAYTAAAAATGAAGCATAATTTATACGTGGCTGATCATGTACATTTAGTCTCGCATTAAACTGATGTAGAATAGTATGACTTTTAGATAGCGTACAGCATAAAATAACAATAAAAGCCTCACTAGAAAACAAATCGGGCCAAGAAATCAAATACTGTAAATATACGCCATGTTCTATTTAACTTAAAAATTGGTCAAAATGATGAATGGATATTTGCTTTATATATATAAAATGCTTTATAAAAAATTTAAAAAATCATTTACTTTTGATAATCTGGAAACGTCTGAAGTGTTGTTTTTAATGTATAGTGTTAGCACAGTGCAAACTGCAAGTCTGTGTAATCACAGACAAAATAATCAACCACGGGCGTCTTTTCCACACTGAAGTGAATTTTTTCTCTCGACAGYACATYCTGGAGTGTTTCATTGCTCTTATATCTCAGCAAATGACCACCAACTAGACTTAAACTAGACGTATAAACACCTAGATGTTTTATCCACTTTAATTTACACACAATGTTGTTAAGCATTGACTAAGGTTAGCAAAGAAGCTAACTTTGTTATAATGTGCTGACACTAARGACTCCTAACATTAATGTTCAATAAACGTGACAATTTTTTTTTTTTGCTGCATAACAGTCTCACTGTTTTGACGTGTTTTACAAAGAAACGTTCTTGAGACTGTTCAAATGTTTTGACTTAACAGACGAGTTGCGAGGTCTGAGACAGGAGCTAGGATTTCAACACGCAGTTTGCACAAAGCTAATCGACTAAATTAAGCAAAATTTGATGAAACTTATTTTAGCTGATGCTTACATTCAAACTTTAAACATTCACTTGCCAGAGCAAAAAAAAAAAAAAAAGTCTTTTTAGCACTAATCTGTTTTGTAACAAATTTTGATTCGAAACATTTTAGCAGTAAACAGTTAGCACTGCAAAGCTAATGAAGTAAAACTGACTGAATTTAGTTGGAATTTTTTTTTACCTCATGATCTGTTTAAATATCTTAAAATATTGAAACAAATGTTTGTCAGCTAACACCTTCTTGGGATCAGGACTAGATTTATCATTTTTATCTTGCTTTAGCGGTTTAATTATGCTAGCGTGCAACACATGGGTACTGCTGGCTAACTGTAGAACAAATGTATTTTTAAAAAGATACATAAACATATAAATAAATGCTGAGGATTAATGAGGAAAGAGAAGTTTTTTTTAACTTAATTTTTTTTTTTTACATATAACACTGGTAAACCAAATTATTTATATTTTATTTAGTTTTTTTTTTTTTTTGCTGACTGAAACCATGTGCTGCATAGGCTCATGGGATATCTGGGGCTGTAAAGATGAATCCACACTGTTTTGAAGGAAAAAAATGTTAGCGCGTGCAGTGTATTATTATTATTATTATTATTGTTGTTGTTGTTGTTGTTGTTGTTGTTGTTGTCATTATTATAAAAAAAACACACACATCCAGTCTGAGAAGCCGTTAGCATTCTCTGTTGCACACACAACTTAAGGAGGTGTGTCCTGTGGTTTTTCGTGAACGCCGCACTCTCCTTGCCCTTTGCGGCTCTCGGGTTTGGGGAGACAGGTCAGCCCTGACGTGCAGTCACAGCGCTCCATACGTCTGCGGGTTTGAGCTTTGGGTCGACCTCCTAAAAGGCACATCTCGCCTTCCTGGAGAACCCTCTGGCACCGTCCTCCACCGGCGTATTGAACACAGCACCAGCCCGCTCCACAGTCACGAGAGCGCACACACTTGCTCCTCTTCGCCCCTGGGGATTGAAATAAGTCACATTTTATATTTTTATTTATTATTACAAAATGAATAACTTTTCAAATCTGATTGTTTGAGCCACGTTGGAAGTTGTTTTGACCTGAGCAAATCTCAAAAAGTCGAATCTGTGGGTTTTAAATGGTAAAATCAAATTAGTGCTGCATTCAAGTTTTCCTCGAACGTTCGTGCAAATGAGTTCACAGGTAGCTGTAGCCTTTTATTTCTTGCTTGTATAGTCGCTAAAATGTAATTTCTTAATTTATTTGAAATGAAGCAAAGTTTATAAATGTGGCAGGGTACGTTTAGCGTACTGGGGGATAGCTAGCTTTTAAAAATAATAATAAAAACCTCACTAAAAAAAACAAGTTGGGCTTGTTTTTATCAATACTTGCTTTTTATATATTTACTTTTTAAAATCTGGAAACGTCTGAAGTTTTCTTTTGCGGTTTGTGTACTGGAAGCTAATTTTTTACCATAATTTATAGGGCTAGCGGCGTTACCACAATAAAGTGAATTMTTTTCCTTTAACAGCACATGCTGGAGTTTTTTATTCCTCTTATACCTCAGCAATTTGTTTTAAAATTTTATTTATGAATTTTTATTAATGACAAGAAGTGTCGATTAGAAAATAATGAACTGAAGAGTCAGAATTATTACTTATTATTCCATCTTTTGCATAGAAATTAAATACAGATGGTGAACTGCTACTGCATTTTTAAATTTTTTTTTACATTTTATAAATTTTGAGGTTGTAATAAAGCCTTGGGATTGCTTGTTGAATAGACATGAATATATAATATGTAAGTAATAGCACTGATATAGTAGTAAAGTTTATTATACAGAGTTGTGTGTGATATTCTGCTGTGCATGACATCTAGGGTTTGAGGTTTGACACAGGGTTTAAGATTTCTTGAAGGTACAATCGTGTGAATTTCTTTTCAACTCAAATGTCATGTACCTGAGTTTGCACCTCTTTCAYTGGCGCCATCAACCGGCCCTGGCTTCTTTCTACGTCTTTTCTTCTGGCCTCGGCATTCGCTTGCCTGGATTTAAACAGATGATTAAGGCAACTGATCAGCCTTTGGAAAACACAAACATGAGACTGCGAGTTTATAATGTCTGAGGTGTTATCAGAGTTATCAGTGATTTTCTGTACCAACCCGCTGATTAGTGCATTCAGGGTTTTGCTGTCGACGTCTGACGTTGTTAAGGACGCTCATGTTTACTGTAACCTTCTCTGACGGCAGCGTCGTCTGTCCAAAGTCAAAGAACATCACTAGAACCGTATTTCACATTTAACGTGTCATTTTTATTTCTTGTAAAGAGCTTTATTATGAGGGAAAAGAGAAGCAAGGGTGAAATGGATGTCAAGTGGTGGGAATCAGAATCAGTCACAAGCTATGAAACAGAACATTATTAGAGATGGAGCAGGTTAGGAAAAGATATATTACAGTGGAATTCAGAAATTCACAGAAAAAAAAAATGAATCGACATATTAAACTTAATTAAGGACAGAATTTCTTTCTAAATATGTAATAAATATGTAAATGTGTAAGTTAAATTAAAAAGAATTTGGGTAAATTATGGTCAAAATTTGTAATTTCATGTTAAATTAATTAAATAGTACACTTACAAACTTAGTTTACTTTTTGTGTGACGTGTGAAGGAAAAAACATAAAGATATGACCAAAGGAGAGAAATCCTGTATTTGAAAAATACATAAATTTAAAATTAAAATGTAATAATAAAACATAATTTTTTGAAACTTTTTTGAAACTTTTTTGAACTCTAGTGGAATAAATGACATCACAGTAATGTATTTATTTAAAAAAAAAAAAAAAAAAAAAAGTACAAAACAGAAAATCAACAAAAAATTTATTTTCGTCTTTAATTTTAATAATTATGTTGACTTTTTGTAAATATGTAACATCATATTTGACTATTTTTATTTCATTTTTACATTTTTTTTTATTATTCATTTCCTTTGAGAAATTTCATACAGAACCACTTGCTGATAATGTTTCGTGTTTATGTCTGGTTTTAAAACTGTAAAAAAAAAWAAATAAATAAATAAGGCAGTGAAAGAGCCGGCTCAGGCTGAGCCCCCAGGTAAATCACCTGTTAGAACAGATCAGCTTGATCAGTGATGTCATATGTTTTAAATTCCCATATAATAAGGACATTATTGCACCACTTTTATTATACTTTTTTGCATTGTTTTAAAACCTTTCTCATTAGCTGACCTGCAGCGCTAAACAACCTGCAATTTGTTCACTTAATGAAAATCTCAAAACTACAGCGTGTTGTGTCCGGATGCAGAAAATGAGGATGAGGATGAGGTCGCTCTCTTACCGGTTCCGAGTCCGTGATCATCTCTTTGGAGGAGCGGATCTCGTTGGAGTCCAAGCAGAGGGCAGCCGAGGTGAGGCACAGCGTCAAAACGGCAAGCGTCCACATAGTAAGAGCAATCGCACTAAACCTCCTTGAGCATTAAAGAAAACCTCCCAGATGTGCAACAGCAGTCCGTGTCTCTTGTGCACCAGCCTGCACTGTGAACGCACGTCAAAACAGGACGGTTTATATAACAGGCCTGGAATTAGGGGGGTAATTAAGGCCAATTACTACCCATAAGCTGGAGATGAAAAGCTCTTTTACACGTTACACCTTCTGACAAAAGCGTGTGTCATCAAAACTATTAGAGCTCTTTGAACGAGGCCCGCGAGTTAACCGCATCAGTGGGGCCCGGATGGAGTCGCCTTCCTGCGCCGGAACAGGTGATTTACCTGCGCGCTCAGCCTGAGCCGGCTCTTTCACTGCCTTTTTAAGCCACCGGTTAATTACCGAAAGATTAGACTTTACTGATCTCCAGGGGCTGGTGGCGTTGCTTTTAAAAATGTCCCGAGCAGGCCGCTGAACAGAGTTTCAAGGGAAGATGAAAAGCGTTTCCGTTCAAGGCCGAGTTTCCTGATCAAACCCGCATTAAACGTGGGATTTCCAGCCTGCGGTAGCCTCGGGAGGGCTGTAATTATCCCTCCTGTTCAAACAGGATGGCCGAGAGAGACGAGGCTTCAAAGACAGAGAGGCTTAACAGGAGCAGGAAGACACGACGGCCTCCCATTACTGCTCTTATGTCTACTCCGTCTATACTGTATAGACCTTCATTTTTGCTTTGCACTGTTCTGTTAAAATGATCAACCCTGTTGAGGGGTTTGGTGTCTGCGCTCAAAGAGCTAATTGAGCCTGTGTGTGTGTGTGTGTGTGTGTGTGTGTGAGTTGGGGGGGATAAGTGGAAACTAAGCAGCAAGCAGGTGATGGATGTAGGAAGAAAGTCTTTAACGCCTCAGGCTGTTGCATGAAAAAAAAATAAAACAACATCAGATGGTACATCATTGGAGTGTGTGTGTGTGTGTGTGTGCGTGTGTGTGTATGTCTGTCTGTCTGAGGCTGAATGTGATAGAAAAGATAAACCATGGCCAATGGAAAGCCTTCAGGTCATTCACCTACCCAATAAAGACTAACAGATGCTAACAATTACTCTCGCTCTGACGCAGTGTGTGTGTACGTGTGTGTGTGTACGTGTGTGTGGGGGGGGGTCCTAATAAGGTCTCTGTGTAAGGGCTATCTCTTAAAATGAACAGAACACACATATAGGGTTGAACAAGTGACCTGGCACACACACACACACACACACACACACACACACACACACACACACACACACACACACACACACCCAGTGAGGGGCAATGCAACTGAAGGTAAGACCAGTTTTAGTCTTCTTTTTACTTCTATGTAGTTTCACTACATAACATCTGTTACATGAGATTACGCAATAAATTATTCATAGTGAATGAACCGGTATTATTCATACGACATATCGTATCGTATTTCTTTCTTTTCGATATATTTGTATTTATTTTGCATGACGTTAGTGACATCAGTTGGAGTGAAATGACAGGAAGGTTTATGTGATCATCTCTTTCTTATGTAAAAACAATCATGCGTTGTAAATGTAATTTATATTCTGATGATGCTTTAGCCATTATGATCATATTTCTTGCAACAGTAATGAATATGAAATTGTTCTTTAATAATTGAAGATCTTTGAATATAGTTTTTAAAAAATTCTATGTTTTTCAATATTAATCTTATATATTTGGGTTTTTAAAAAGTGTCTCTTCACCTCAATGCTAGATTGCGTATAGTACTTTAGTGTAGATGTGTAGCTTAAACCACATAGTTGAATTATTTGAAATCTGGAAATTAGTTAAAATTGCTGTTTAGTAGAACACGCTAGTCTAGTCTGCTAGCAAACATTTCTCCTGGCATTAGCATTCATTGTTCCTGCTCGGTCTGCAGGCTTGTTAACAACGTTATGTGTTAAATCCCAGCAGGTTATACAGTGCRTCATAGTTAAACTCGATAGCTAAATACATGCTAGCTGGTTGGAAAACTGTTAGCGAAATCAGCAATTCTTTTGACTTTTAGCTAGGTAGCATTGCCGCGGGTCATCCCTATGTTCACTATGGGGTCCTCGGGTCCCCAGATTGATATGGCTTATAAGGGACCATGACAAGTTCCCAGGGCCTCCAGTTCTAGGGTCTAAGTTAAAAAAATTAATAATACTTCAAAAAAAAAAAAAAGATATAATAAATAATGGGAAAAAAAAGTTTCCTAGCTCTCTATTTGTTTGAAGAAATTCTGGAAATTTTAGATCCAAAGCCCATAAAATGATAAAAAGCTTATAAGGACCCTGGGAACATACAGTAGGTAACGCTCCCGCTATGGTGTAGCCACAGCGATTTAAACTGATTTGACATTGATTTATAAATATTTAATATTTCAATACTTTGAAATGTATTTAATCTCATCCATATTGTGTGAGCATGTTCGTGTTGTTAGCAGCGTGAGGACTCTTCACACAGGTCGGTTATGAACACACTGTTCCCTCCCGATAAGCACGATGTGTGTTAGGAGTGTTGAGGATGTAATTAATGTCGAACCTGGCGTCGCTGAATGCGTGCTGATTAGACAGCTTRAAGATCATCTTATCTCTGTTTGCCAGAGTGTGTGTGTGTGTGTTTGAATAGGATAGTTGGAGTGTAATCGGAGACATGCGGAAGGTTATTAAGGCCAGCATTAGTGTACAGTAAGTTAATGTTGCTGTGAAAGTGGAGCAGAGCAGATGCGTATAGAACGTACTGTTTTATTTAATTATGGGCTTTACGGTTTAGCTTAAGKGCCAAACCGGTGCTGCTTTATTTGATAATACTTGAGCTATAACACGTATACGGGTGGGCGTTCAAGTCAAACTGGGACTTGTGATATTATAATTTCTGGTGTAAAGGTGTAAAAGCAATTGACATGTACAGAAGACAAACACAGGGATAGCTACAGTGTGCACACGTGATGTAGAGATGCCTGTGTGTGTGTGTGTGTGTGTGTGTGTGTGTGTGTGTGTGTGTAATGAGCAGGTTTGATGATGGCTGCTTTAAATCCGATGGAGTGGATCAGGAAGAGCAGGGGCTCACGGCGCCTCGTGCTGGTGGTGGTGTGTGTGGCTCTGCTGTTGGATAACATGTTGCTGACTGTCGTCGGTGAGTCAGGAGCTCTTCAGACCTTAACATCTCATGCTAATCGCGTGCTAATTTTGTGCTCTAGCTGTGTGCATGGAGCTTGGTGGGTGCTTGGTGGGTTTCCTCCCACACTCCCAAAAACATGCAGATGAGACTAATTGGCATTTCCAAATTGAGCATAGTGGGTGAATGTTGATTGGAGGCTGTACCACATTTGTAAAAATGGGAATAGATACAGTGGTCACTACTGGCCTCCAAGTTGCACAACAGAGGTTCCTACAAGAACGGATGGATTTATTCATAACCCTTATTCCCTTATAAGAAACATTTGTTTGCTGCAAATCACTTCTTTGGTTATTACGCAGGTAAGGCCTCAGCAGCCWCTTWATTCTGCTCAGGGTCATGGTAGAYGGGGGTCTGTCTCCGGAACGCTGAGCCTGAGGCAGGAACACACCCTGAATCAGATCCCAGTCCAATGCCAGGCATCATTTACATACACATGAGCACGGGGGAAAACACACATCACATGGAAAACAAAACTCACATGGACATGGACAACTTTACAACAACAATAAGCATGTTTGCAGCCTGGTACAAAAAACGGTTTTGGTCCCCATAAAATGAGATTACGCCATAAACTATGCATGATTAAGGACGTGGTCATGTTGAGCGACAGCTGCATGATGCTACGCATGACTTTAGCTAGTCAGCTAACTGGAATTGTTTTAGTTTAGCCAGCGAGAAATATAGCACAGTTAGCTCCGCCGATTTGCCCATTTATGGATGTAGGCGGAGTCAGCTCCTCCCAAGATGGTGATGAAAAGAAGCTCCCACTATTAAGCTTCCAAACCGCTCTTCAGAAAACTTGAGAATTATAACAAAGGTTTTGACCAAGTCTATGATTTTATAGCGAAATAAATTCATTTTTATAGAAATGACTCCAGGAATTTGCAAACAAACTGCATTCAGGGTAAGGAATGAAGCGTCAAATATTAAGCAACATTACACGTGTAATACCATTTCCTTGATCATCTTCTTTCTCCTTTGCTCWCCAGTTCCCATCATCCCAACCTTCCTGTACGCCATGGAGCATCAACCGAGTCAGCTTGACTCCTCCTCTTCCTCCACCTCCTCTCTGGCTCCTCCCACCATGGACCAGCCCACCTTCTCCTCCATCATTTCCCTGTATGACAACGTGACCTACACCAACACCAACCCAGTGACCCAGGATAACCCCAGAGACTCGACCGTCGCTCCAATCTCCAACGGGAACGCCAGCGACTCTGACTCGCCCCACTGCAAGGACGACAGGAAGTTTCTAGAGGACGAGAACGTGAGAGTCGGCCTCATGTTCGCCTCCAAAGCTATCGTGCAGCTTCTGGTCAACCCCTTCGTGGGTCCACTGACCAACAGGTGCGTAGACATGCTAATCTCCCTGTAAACACATGTGCTGCGGATTTGTGATCTGGGCTTTCTTCTTTTTCAGGATCGGGTACCACATCCCCATGTTTGCTGGGTTCGTCATCATGTTCGTCTCCACCATAAGTACGCAAAMCATACAGTACAGTAACACTCGAACATTGAACATGTACAACTCGAGATCTCTCAMTGACAGTAACTAAAAAATTCGAATGTATTTTTAGAATCGTTGTCACTTTTATTTAACTACAAAAATATTGTTACAYTTTAAAAATGAGCAAATATGGCTGTAYRGAGTTAAWTATTACACACTTTAGGTCTCATTTTCCTTATAGTTGTCCTGCCACAMTTATAGMTGAAGTTACCATAACACCAATTTACCAAAATATACAAGTCRAACTGGGACTCGTGATGGGATTTCTGGTGGACGAAGGCGGAAAAGCCATCGACATTTACTTCTGAAGAAGACGTCAAGCACGGGACGGTGATGAGACTCTGGACGATGCAAACGTTTTAGGTCGTTTCTGTCATTCCCCAACACCACTTGGACGTTACAGGACCTCGGCTGGGAGTTATCGCCACATCCCTCGTACAGTCCTGACCTCACTCCAAGCCATTTCC
>QMIH01003062.1:0-11943 GCA_003987875.1 Clarias batrachus
AGCAGCAAACTTTGTGAAAACTAATATTTGTTATACATTCATATGTAACAGAAAACTATTTTTAAAAAATTTAAAAAATTGTACTGCCATGAAAACATGAAAATCATGTTATCATAATGTAGTTTGCCACGTTACATCTAAGAACACAGGTAAAGTAAAATTACCATCATGCTCAGTAGAGAGGTACTTAATCATAGATAACCTCAAACCTTCCTAAAGGACGCAATGCACATGCACAAAATTTGCTATGAAATTATGTCCAGCTGACAAGTAAGGAAAACATTCAGATGTGCATTTTGTCTTCACACCATCATGGCGCGCTGACAATGACAGTAGAGAGAGAGAGAAAGCCATTGGAATGATTCAACTTGGTGCAAAGCAAGCAAACATTGCCAGATGGTTTGAATTGGCCAGAAATAGCTTTTCCAGTTTATGGAACAGATTCAGAACAACTGGTTCCACTGCTGATCGCCCTAGGTCTGGAAGGCCAAGAGTGACCTCGCCAAGACAAGACAGACTAATTTGATGTTGTAATTTGAACAAGGTTACAGAAAATGCTGCCACTACTGCCACTGGTATTCCAGGGTTACACTCCATAAGTCGGCAGACTATTCGAGAACTTTTGGCTGCGCCTGGACTTGCAGGACAAGCAAGAAAACTGCATCTTGTCTCTGAGTCTTAATTGTAATATTAAACACTAGAGAATTTGGGTTAATTTACAATATGATGATTCCACACCTTATAATTCTTTCACTAACTAACTCGAACATCGTCTATACTGCTTTGGTCTGAATACAAGGCCTGGAACCTACAGTATGCCAGGAGGATTAGGGCACAAGGCGGGGTACTCCCTGGATGCGGTGCCAATCAATCACAGGGCATACACAAATACACACACACTAGTTCACACACTATAGGCCATTTTGGGAACACCAATTAGCCTGATCTGCATGGTTTTGGACTGCGGGAGGAAACCAGAGTGCCTGCATGGGTAGAGGCAGAAATAGAACAAGTAAACTCTACATAACAGACCAGAGGCGGAAATAGAACCCAGACCCTAGAGCAGGGGTCTCAAACTCAGTTCCTGGAGGGCCGCAGCCCCACAGAGTTTTGTTCCAACCCTGCTCCAACATACATACCATGTAGTTTTCAAATAAGCCTTAATGACTTGTTCAGTTGGATCAGGTGTTTTTAATTATGGTTGGAACAAAACTCTGTAGGGCTGCGGCCCTCCAGGAACTGAGTTTGAGACCCCTGCCCTAGAGGTACTAGGCGACAGTACTAATCATTCAGCAAATCCTAAAATACTTTTTTATTGTGTTATTTTTATTGTTAGATCTGACCATGATTTTAAGAATAAATTGTCCCAGTACATGTGCTAGACTTATAACTCACTTTAACTCAGTGCATAACTATTAATCTGATGCAATTTGTGAATCCCTGATTTAGATTAGATCTCGACTGACGTGCCCATTATCTGTGCACACGGAATTCAGTGTGAAATATTGGGTTGGAGTGCTGATGGACTTCATATTGCTGCTTGCTCGGGCGAGTATTATGCAAGAAAAATGTTCAAGGTCAGAGTTGTGTATAATGAGTGCACACTCATTTCACCCACCTCAAGTGTCCAAAACTCTACTCTATACACACAGTGGTGCTTCTGGCTCGTTAGCAAGGCTTAATGGCAAGGAGGTTTTCCATTTGAAGGATTTGACAAACCATCATAAAACCTGGAGTATCTTTGCTACTTGAGGCAATATGACATACTGTAGCCTAGAGGAGCACTTTGTCTGTGAGTAGAGCAATCAGCTGTGCAATATTATTATAATCAGAGGTGAACTAGCAACGTAATAGGAATGGATGATATGATGGATGGGCTTGTTTTGAATGTTCATGGGAAAAGATGGGGAACCAAGCTGGGCTACTCAACCGGAGAGTAGCAGGAATGCTGGCTAGCTCCCCTATATATAAAAAAAAAGCTCACTAAGTCGAAATTGGTTATTAATGGAGATCCTAACACATAGTTGTGAAGGGTTGCGTGTAGTGGACACCATCAGCATGGCTTATAACTGGGCTGACATGCCACCCTACAAGCACTGTGTCCCGATCATGAACATTACATTGAGTCTTGCTGCTCCTGGCCTTTTATGCTCTAGCATAAATTCTTTGTCACACAGATGGATCCCTCCATACCTCGTAGTAGATGGAGGGTAAAAACTGTAAATGCAAGTTATGTACAGTACAGACCAAAAGTTTGGACACACCTTCTCATTCAGCGAGTTTTCTTTATTGTGTTCTTCAGCCCAAACGCGTCTCTTCTGCTTGTTGCCTGTCCTTAGCAGTGGTTTCCTAGCAGATATTCTAGCATGAAGGCCTGATTCACACAGTCTCCTCTTAACAGTTGTTCTAGAGATGTGTCTGCTGCTAGAACTCTGTGTGGCATTGACCTGCTCTCTGATCTGAGCTGCTGTTAACCGCCGATTTCTGAGGCTGGTGACTCGGATGAACTTCTCCTCCGCAGCAGAGGTGACTCTCGGTCTTCCTTTCCTGGGCCGGTCCGCATGTCAGCCAGTTTCTTTGTAGCACTTGATGGTTTTTGTGACTGCACTTGGGGACACTTTCAAAGTTTGCCCAATTTTTCGGACTGACTGACCTTCATTTCAAGTAGTGATGGCCACTCGTTTTTTTTCTTCACTTAGCTGCTTTTTTCTTGCCATAATACAAATTCAAACCCTTCGAATGAGAAGGTGCGTCCAAACACCATCAAGGTAGAACGTTTTCTTGGTACGCCACAGCCATGATTGGGCTGCCTGCTTCATGTCTGAAATGCCGGCCTCCCAGGAACTCCTTTAATGGTCCAAAAATGGAAATGTCTTGAGGTGTGGCCAGAACTGTAGGGGAATGTGACAATAAATCCCAGTGGTGCTCCACTAGCTGTCCGAGATGGTCATTCACAGAGGTTTGTCCTTCTTTAAAATGTTTGCACCATTCAAATATTTACTGCCCATGGAGTGTGTCATCACTGTTTCATAGCTTAAAGCCTTCCATAGATCCCCCTTATGTTTTCATTCATGAGACATTTCACAAGTCCTGGTTTGACCCGAACACCCTTCATATAATACGAGGTGGTATTTAGATGTTTTTATGTGTTCATATACTGTAGGCACAGTTACAACATATGGAACATAACTACATAACACTCACTCATGTGGACAGGGACAGGGTGCCAATCCATCGTAGGGCACAGACACACACACACACACACATACACTCACTCATTCACACACTATGGACAATTTGGGAACGCCAATTAACCTAACCTACATGTCTTTGGACTGTGGGAGGAAACCGGAGTACCCGGAGGAAACCCACCAAGCACGGGGAGAACATGCAAACAGAGACGGGAATCGAGCCTGGCCGGGGATCGAACCCGGACCCAGGCCGTGCAAGGCGATAGTGCTAACCACTACACCTTTTTTTAAGCACCACTGTTTAGTGTTCACTAGTTTCAAAATAATTAGATCAGAAAAGAAAAGATGTACAGAGATCGTCATCACACAGACATTATTTAAACCACAGCCTCAGTGATGAGTTTAAGGCATCGCTTTATTTCCGGGCCTTTTTTTTTTTCTTCTGACCTGCAAAATTATTTCACAGTGATTTGAAGAGTCGACACTTCTAGCATTTTTACAAGTCAGAAGAACATGACTGGGCATGAAAAATGTAATAGAGCGCTCATTTGAAGCAGTCACGGGAAAAGAGCGAAAAAGAGTTCGCATGGCGTTTTTTTTTTTTTTTTTAGATTCAAAATCTGATCGCTATCACATCAAAATAACATTTATTCCCTTTAGAGAACTAAAACCTACCAATTTAAAATATTTGGTGGATACCGAGGGGAAATACATTTAAGCAAATCGAGAGTTTGGAGAAAAAAAGAAAATCCATGCACATGCACTAAAGTGCTATTAATTTAGGTCAAGACCAAAACATACCTTACCACGCTCAAAAAAAAAAAAAAAAAAAAGAGGTAGACATGAGAGGATGGCAAAGCAACAGACTTTAACTAATTAGTGAAATCCAAGATGCGACAAGTGGGGGGGTGGGGGTGGGGGGGTGTTAGAAAGGAAATAGGGGGGTTGTTGGTAAGAGTGTGGAGAGCTGCAGATAGCAGGAGCGTGGGCGTCTGTCTTTGCAGTCCTTTTTAATCCCACCGAGCCCAGAGGCTGAGACATGACAGCAGTGGAGCTGGCCTCTTTTTAATGGCCATCACTTTCAGACAGCCACAGAGGCACTTGCTCACACTACCATTCTTTCTTGCTCTTTACCTCTCTGACTTTGTCCACTTTCTTTTCACATCCAGTTCTATCTGCCTCTCTTTCCCCTACCTCTGTCTGTCATCCCAGCTCACTTAAAAGCCATGCGAACTTTTTTGTATTTTTTTGGTTTGTTTTTCCTCCTTTTGTCACCATACTGTTTAAAAGTCCTCAGTAGAAACATATTTACTCCGGTGCAATTAAAAATATAGATCTTGTTTTTGATGATGGGTGGCAGCTTAATGCAACCGCAAAGAGAAATGCTTTTATTGAGTGACAACGCGGAGCAAGTCTTCCGAGTGAAGAGCGGAGTAAGTGATGTGATGTTAATGATGGAGCCTAGCAGCGCTAATGAGGGAAAGCCAGGCTGACGTGGTCTGACTTCCAAGAGGCGATAATAAGAAGGGAAAGGTGGATAAATGACAGCTGCATTCATTACAAATGCTACATCAAGTCACTCTGCGATTCTGCCGAGATCTCAGCATGAGCACAAGAAAGTACGCCGATGATTCTCACTGTCCCGACAGTCATTCAAATAACTTTGTTTTTGTGGTTCTTTGTTGTCTTATTGTTTTTGACTTGGTGTGAATTGACAAAATAGTAGCTTGTACTTTGAGGATAGATAGTGATGCAAGATTCATCTTTTTTTTTTTTTTTGTATTTTTTTACTCTTATGGCCTCCGAATATGTAAAGAGATTTAACCTTTATGTAATTTTACCCTAATGTGACACAGATTAGATTTTTTTTAATGCCTGTCTGAATGTACACATGAGATGTTTATTAGTTCTGAGTTTTCATGTTTTTTTTTTTTTGTGGTTTCAGTTCAAAGGTTTTTGGATTTTAAATCACTTTTGTATGTGGTCCTAGATCAGGTACAGTATGTATCCATTACATGCTCATGTGAATTGAATGAAAACGGTCAGGCTGCAGTTTGTGCAGCTTGTTGGTCATGTTGCATGCATATTCCTGTGATGTCAACAGTCAGCACTAGCAGAGCAAGGAGTTCATAGCCAGACACCGGAATAGCAACATCTAGCAATAGCTGCTCAAACTGCTAATCCGGTGTCTGGCTTTGTTCCTTCTTCCCAAGCATGTTTTTGCTAAAATCGCATCAATGATTTGAAATGAATGAGTGGTGACACAAATGTGACATGATTAAACCCAGATGGCACGAGAAAAGACGTATCAACGTGTGCATGTGTGCCATTTCAGAGAGAATTACTCAATTTCAATTACATTGAATTGAACTGAACAATACCTCTGTTACTGCGGAGCCGCACCCCTGTAAGTGCGGAGCCGCACCCCTGTAAGTGCGGAGCCGCACCCCTGTAAGTGCGGAGCCGCACCCCTGTAAGTGCGGAGCCGCACCCCTGTCACTCCCGAGCCGCACCCCTGTCACTCCCGAGCCGCACCCCTGTCACTCCCGAGCCGCACCCCTGTCACTCCCGAGCCGCACCCCTGTCACTCCCGAGCCGCACCCCTCTTATTGCAAAACCAAATCTTCAGTTCACAAAAAAAAGCTAGTTTTGTTGTTCGTGGTTTGCTGCTAAGCTTACTCTACTCTTCTTAAGCTCTTAAAAAAGATGGCCCATCATATTTAATTGCAACTTTTAAATTACTAAACGTTCTAAAGTTTTTTTTTTTGAAGTTTTTAAAGTGCTCTTTTTGAATTTTGTTTTAGTACAAAATGGCGGGGTTGTATGGAGCAGATATCTCCCCATCCCCCTGTTTAAACTCCCTGCCAGAATACCTCGCTTTCTCTTGGGTCTAGAATTCCATATTAGCCCCAGGGGTCCAGGATGTTTCACAAAGTGCGTTGTTTGCAAGCTATCCTATTAACTAGMAATCATTTAGGAAACAGAATGTATAGTTACTTACGGTATGTCAGTTGACTGCTGAACTAAGGGAATTGGTTATTAATGTYATTAATAATACCCACCTGATGTTAGGTGGTGGCACAGTGGCCTAGTGGTTTGCACTTTGGTCATGCACCTCCAGGGTCTGGGTCCGATTCCCACCTCTAGGTTTGTATGCCCTTGCTTGGTGRKTAGAACATACTCTAGGTTCTCTGGTTTCCTCAGTCCAAAGACCTGCAAATTAGGCTAATTGGCATCCCCTTGTTGCCCGTAGTGTGTGAATGTGTGTGTGAATTTTGACCCCAGATCCTACCAMGGTTGTAAAAATGGCAATAAATACAGTGGTAATCGCCATTGGCCTCCATGGTGCCTAGTCAGACTCGAGAGGTTACTAGATTGATGGATGGATGGATGACTCTAGGTACCAATTGACTATTAGCCAGACAGCAGCAGTAGCACAGGACACTTGTGCTGAAAAAGACTTACAAAAACACATTGTTTGGCCAAGGAATCAAACCTGGGGTGCCTACTGAATAGGTTACAGCAATTCCCACTCTACCACATGCATTACTGAGCTGTGGGAGACACCAGAACCTTTAAATGGCTACATAGATCGCCGCGCACTATAATTAGCATGCATGTTGTGCTCAGTCACAGTATTGTTCTTCGTAAGTGCTAATCATTTTGAACCTAAAATGGAAGTTTTCTGAAATGTTAGATGGTCAAAAAAAAAAGCAACTGATACCTCTTACTCCATTTACTTCATCCTGCGTGAAATAAAGAGTCTCGTTTCTGTTAGACCCACAAATGCGTTTTCCTGCTTTGCCAGCTGCTCTGTGAATATTTCATGGATGCGCTGAGCTTCCGAAACGAGGAGATGGAAATATAAATTCCATGGCTGTGACGGATAAAATGGTGTATCATTGTAAATAAAGAGCTGTTATACTAAGCAGACGAAAAAGTGACTAGAGATCAAATGGGATGCAACACTTTCTGTGCTTTCCTGCTCTTATTGCTCGCCATCTCACTGATCTCCACCACATTCACAGATGTTTATTTATTTATTCATTTAAACTTTGTACAGTGACCTTGTGAAAGAGGTCATCTCCTCTCTGTGKGTAATGATTGTAAGCGATGAAATGCTGCAACACTGTTAGGTATTTTGAAATCTCTCACTGCCTGCCGACCGACGCATGTAGACAGGAGTAAAGGCAGGTCAAAGCTTTCGGCGGTGTCTAAGTGCCTTTCTGCTCACTAAAACCTGTCTCATTTGATGGCTGCACACAGGGATCTTACGTTCACAGGACCAATACTGAAACATCCAGGTAGACATTCAAAGGCAGATATCCAGAAAACAAATTCAGAAAAGCGCCCATCCATTAAATTACACTTAAAATCATGACTCCCATGCCAAAAACAGGATTAGAATGCATAATTCTCGATATAAAGCAATATTCAATTGAAATATGTGTCCTTAAACAGTCCTGTATTATTATACAGATTATAAAAATATATTTCAAATTAGAACAAATGCCCAACTTGGTGCCTTTGACTTTACACTCATAAGCTGCATAAGATCATTTCATTTTAATGTTTGAGAATTGATGTTGTTCCATGCTGAGAAGATTTCCTCTTTAAAACCCTTTAAACCCAAAAGCAGCACAGATCCGTGCCGGCAACACAGCCAAGGTCAATAATATATATAAATGCATGKGCTTATATGGAAGCCTTGTCGGTGTGTGTTAACGAGGAGGCATCACACATCGAACTGTGTATTTGGGTTTTCGGATATGTCAGGTAGAACGAAAGCYATCATTACGTTTATATTGTGTAAATTTTGCCACTACTGGAATATGGAAATGATTTCGCAAAAATGTAGATCTCTTAAAATGAGCATGTTATTATTATTTGGTCATAGAAACACCCCAAAACAAAATGAAAAACATGTGATTTTGTGTATCTGTGTTATTTCTTTGGATATGTCACCCAGTTTGTATTTTTTGCTCAATCATGTTTGTATAGTTGGTTAAAATCATATCGTCTACTTTGTGCTGAAAAAAGGAAATGTCACTCTGTACTGCACAATCGTGAGCCCTATATATAGTTATTAAAAAAATATGGCAAAACAAAAAATGTCTAAAATGCTCCGAGCTTTAAGGGACACAGTGTATAGTCTACTTGACAAGGTGTTTTCATGCACAGTATATAGTGTACTGATAAGATAAGATATGAAAGATAATCGTCCCTAAACACAAAACGAGGCTGGTGTTTAGAATGCGACATCATCAACATGTCTATGTGCACACAACACGCACTGATCGTTTCCTCGAAATTACACATCCATAACTCATAAAGTACTGTAACAAGGCAGGGGAGAGGGTTGCTCTTGATACCTTATACTCTTCATCTCTTTGTGTTTATTAACAACTCACTGTAGGTGGCAGTATGCACCTAGTCGGTTTGTATCGGTGAATCGAATATACTAGTGTATTTGGATATGAAACAGGATGAGTAATGTGAAAGCGAGGAGAAATCATACCCAGGCATCGTGCCTGGTTTCAAAGCATCCTTAATGCAGTGATAATTCTGGGTCAATTCTGATAGACTACTGATAGACATATACAAAGGAAAAGTTGATCAGTGTTAGGTCAGGTTTTGTTCAATTCTCTATAGTGATCTTGTGTCTGGAATAAAATAACATACAGTGGAACCTTGGTTTACGAGCATAATTCGTTCCGGAAATGGGCTCGTATTCTAAAACACTCGTAAACCAAATCAAATCTTCCCATAAGAAATAATGAAAACTCAAATAATTTGTTCCACAGCCCAAAAAAATAAATACAGAAAAATAATTAATACAATATATAAAGTAAAAATAAAACACATTAACCTGCACTTTGCCTTTAAAAAAAGTTTTAAAAAATCAGATGTGTTTCCGTTTGTGCACGCAGGCGCCATGTATTTGTGTGTGTGTGTGTGTGTGTGAGAAATTAGCCCCTTCCCTCGGCTCGTCTTACACAGTAAAACTCCTCCTTCCTCCGCCTACCTCGCTTTTTAATTTTCACAACAAACACACACACACACACAACAGAAACACCGTTTTAATGAGAAAAAAAGAACTCTCTTCAATGACACTCACGTGCAAACTCACTGGAATCACTGCTGTAAAGTAAAAAAACACAAACAACAAATGAACCAGCACCTTACCTTTGAAAAGAATCGCGACAAAGCAGAGTTTCTGTGTAGAGCAGATTGTGTGTGTCTGTGTGAAGCCTGGGAGGGGGGGTGTAAAGGTGAGAGAGAGAGTGTGTGTGTGTGTGTGTCGGTCTGTGTGTGTGTGTGTCGGTGTCAAAAAACTTGGCACTCGTAAACCAAGACATGCTCGTTTTTCAAGTCAACATTTATAAAAAAATCTTTGCTCATCTTGCGAAACACTCTTAAACCGAGTTACTCGCAATCCGAGGTTCCACTGTATTTTTATATGTATGAAATCTTCCGGATCTTTTGGAATATTTGTGAGAGTAAGTAGATTGATTCAATGACTCACTACAAGCATGCTAAGTTTCACCTGATACACCAATTCACTTGTTTATTAACTACAATACGCAGCCAGTATTCTTACATAGCAGACTTAATTAATTCTCTGCATACATCATTGTATCCTGTGTACAGGGTTATGGGTGGCCTAGAGTTTATCGCAGAAAGCTTAGGGCATGAGGCGGGGTACACCTGAATAGGGTGCCAGTCCATAACTGGCCACACACACATACGTAAAATACACACAATCACACTATAGACAATTTAGGAACGCCGATTAACCTCATCTGCATGTCTTTGGACTGTTGGAGGAAACCGGTGTACCCAGAGGAAACCCACCAAGCAGAGTTTCTGTGTAGAACATGCAAACTGCATGCACACARACCCAAAGTGGGAATCAGACCTGGACCCTGGAGGTGCTAGGTGACAATGCTACAGTAACTGCTAAGCCACCCTGCCGCCTTACTTAATTTTTTAAAACTGTATAAAAAAAAAAAAAAATAGCTCATGTTGGTTGAAGATTTTTGAACATGGCGTTATAATTTCAAGAGTGCTTGCACTGTTTTTGTCCAAACCAGTAAAAACATAATGTATATACTGTACATATGGAAACTAGCACATCTTGATTGATTTGAGCTCATAAAGTCTGCATGTGAGTGTTATAACATTCCTGTTCTTTGTAGCTGGAGTTAAAGGAGCTGGCTAATTTGTGGTCACGTGATCAGATAACAACATACTGATGCATTTCTGACACGCTTCCTAAGCCAACCCACGGGGTGTCTGAATGAAGCCGGGAACCGGGCAATTGAAGAGAAAATGTGTGCTAATTTCAGCTTTTCCAACCAGCAAATACAATAGATATTGCTCCCGACTGACTGCCTTAATGAATATTGCTTGTTTCACCCTGCTGAGCCATTGTACTTCTATGTGGCTAATTAGTTAGCATGCATCAGTTGTCTAATCACAGGACCCTAATAAGAACATTTTCAGTTGTAAGGCTTTGACATTTTACACAGCTCCTCTACACTGCATACTGAATGTACAGTAAAGTCCAAATTAAAATATGAAAAACATACGGCTTTACAGTTTAATGCACTTTCAGAATAGTGTATATAGTACTGTATTTTTAATTGGACAAAAATCAAAAGAATGTTTTACATTAAGACTTAGGCATTTGGCAGACGCTCTTATCCAGAAGTTTCCGTCATTCCGTCATCAGGTTACTAAGTTAAAAAAAAAAAAAAAACTTAAATTTTACAGTAAAAAAAAGGCAGCTGTGGTTGCCAGGATTTTACCATAAAAAGTGTATGTACCATCAGTCAAACACTGTTGGGACTGTTTTTTGTTTGTTTTTTGTTTTCTGGGGAGAGATTAACCTGTAGGTTTTTGACCTCTACCCATTTTTTTTCTTTTTTTTTTCTTACTTTCTTTCTAATTAAAAAAAAAAAGAAAAAAAAGATTGCCCTGGAAACCCGTATGGAGAATAACATTTGCGCAACCTAAGTTCCCAAATTCTCTTTTCCACCACTATATTCACCTTAGCTGTCCTCCAAACATCTGGTGGTTTAACTGACCCAATTCCAAAAAAACCCTCCACTTCAATAACAATGGCTCTTAAGTAGAAGAACGAGAACTGGCTCTGAAATACAGTATTTATCTCACATACCCTCATATGCATATTTTCCCTGATAACATAATGACTTCAATTAATACAGAACCAAAAAAGAGAGAGAGAAAGAGAGAGAGAGAGAGAGAGACGTTGTGACCTAAATAAAGTCTCCCAAAAGTCTTTTCTCCAAATGAGGACCATATATTTTCAGTGACACTGTTGCTGTGCATCTGGCACAGTGAACTGCTGGCCAATTACTCTTCACTAGTTCACCCCCAAAAGTTTTAACAAGTTTCCTGCTACTATGACCACAAGACTGTGACTATAATTCGTCCAGTGAAATCAACATCTGAGAGAAACACAAGTCCCAGTAATCAAATATGAATAACATAAGAAATAATAATAATAACAATAATAATAATAAAAAAAAAAAGACTCAGACCCGTGCGAATGAGTGTGTGTGTGTGTCTGTGCCCTGCGCTGGATTGGCACCCTGTCTAGGGTGTACCCTGCCATGTGCCCTAAGTCTCCTGGGATAGGCTCCAGGCCCCCGTGACCCTGAATACAGGATTAAGCGGTATAGATGATGAGTGAGTGAGTGAGACTCGGACCCTGCGCGGCTAAAAA
>QMIH01003062.1:19069-42547 GCA_003987875.1 Clarias batrachus
TAAGTGCATCCTGCTTAATATACTGTAAGTCATGAATTCATTTTAATTTCATGATATAAAAATCCCTTTAACGACCCAGACATGGGTCATTAATTCCTGGGTAGCATGAGCAACCTAACACATTTGGTTCAACACATAACCCATAAGTTCTGTTATTTTTTTTTGACCGATTTGTATTCCTGCAAATTGCATGAACCTTATTTTAGCAGCAAGGGCAAATTTTGCATAATCCATAGCTTTAAATATCAATTAGACTTCATGAACTCATACCCTCAGATAACAGAAGCCACCCGCGACAGTGCCATGTGAGTCACCAGTAAAGCCTGAAACCTTGCCATTAATAAACAAATCAGAACAGGGGCTTACGGGAAAGGGTTATCATTCCCAGCTGTGCAACCAGTGGTTGGGTTGGCCGGGGTGGATTTAAAGTACAGTTCAGTAACTCCGAGAGATCGTTTGTGCTGAGGCAGCAGCCCCTACTCTTCAACACGCTATACGTATAAAAGCTTAGCCATTAAAAGGAGAGAAAAGGTTTAGCAAATGAAGAGCAAGAGCTATCCGTGAATGAGTGTGTGTGGTGTCTCAGGGGAAGGGCATTTGGATTTTGATGTCCTGGGAGGAAAGCTTAGGCTTTAAGAAAAGCAGCAGCGCTCAACTAATCAGGTAATTGAATTGCTAATTGCTGTCATTTTCCAGATGTTGAGCACGGCTGCAGGGTGACATTACTGATATCATTACATGATAGTGGTCTTTTAATAACACTAGAGATAATGGTTAAATATTAATTTAAATATCATCTGCATGTGAGAAATGCAAACTGGTGCGCTATAACAGAGGGCTTTATTTTTATTTTTTGTATGCCAGGTTCAACAATTCAGAGACACAAATAGATTCTCAATTATGCCTCAACATCCTACTATATACTAAAAAGGAGTCATTTTTTTCTACAATTTGGATAGACCAAAAATCTTTGGTAATCTCACAAAGGGATATCAGTCTAAGGAAGTTACTTATCCCTGTTGCTATGGAGACATGACAAGCTCATGCTGGCGCTGCTAGTTGAGGCATCATTTGCCGAAGCAGCAGATGGATGAAAAGTTGTAAAAGTTAAGGGGAAACAAAAATTATATATATATATATATATATACACATACATACATATATACATATATATATATATATACACACAACAAAAATTTTTAGTTCACCCAAAGTGTACAAAAACTATCATCCTTGACATGTTATGGAGAAAAGGCGAGACTTGAGAGTCTTTGAATTTAGTTTGTCTGGAGAAAACTAAGAAAAGACTGTCTGCATCCAAACACACCAAACGTGTGCTCTGAACTGCTCGCAACTCTGGGAAAAAAAAAAAAAAAAACATGAACCAAACTGCTCTGAAAGCCAAACTTACAGAGTGTTCTCATTTGCATATTTGAATATTTAAATCTGTTGGTGCATTACAAGCTCTTGGCAGGAGTTTAGGTGTCCTGTTATCACCAGGGAGAGAGAATAGGGGAAGATTTCCATCCTTTTGTTGTCAATTTCAGTACTAAAATTCTACAGGAACATTTTTGATGTGACYGTGATTGCATACAGTATTTGTGATCCTAATTTTATGACACTTTACTGTAGATGGTTGAAAATGACAGATCTGGCATATTTCCTCATTCATTCATAAATCCAATGGCATTTTTTCCCCTTAATTTTCCTGTTTACAACTTTTGGGTCTTTGTTGATTCTTCTGTGCAGAGGACTTCTTCGCTGTTGTAGTTGTTGTAAACTTCTTTTAAAGGTTACGGTTTAAGATGATTAAGTTCTCTCAGTGATGGTGATGATGCTGCTGTGGGTGTTGATGGGGAACTTGCCAGATGGTCCCACTCTCACGTCTCTTGAAATAAAAGGGCAGTTTTGGAATTCACGAAACTCGGGTCAAGGACTGTTTCCTTGCTGTCATGGAGTTTCGTCAGTTACGTCCCACTGCGATCTCTGAAAGTCAGTCAGGAATGAGATGTTGTTCCCACAGAAAGTACAACTGGAGTGTAACCCTGTATTTAAACCTGTTGCGCTAGGAACTGGTGGTACTGTGACATTGTAGAACATGGGAACCATTGGTATTGGGTTGTTTTTGAAATTCACAGACATTAAAAATTTTTGAAAGAATGACCGATTCACAATGTTACAAGACTTACAACCTATTTTTTAAAAGCATATAATTATATTTCATTCATTCAACCATCTAGGAACTTCTGTAGTCTAACTAGGGACCATAGATGCCAATATATTTATTCCCATCTGGTTCTCAACGATTTACACACCATTTGCAATTTGGGAACGCCAATTAGCCTAATCCGCATGTATTTGGACTGTGGAGGGAAACCAGAGAACCTGGAGAAAACCCATCWAGCACAGGAAGAACATGCAAACTCCATGCACACAGACCTGACATGGGAATCGATTCCAGGAACTAGAAGTGCAAGGCAACAGTGCTAATCATTAAGCTACTGTGCTGCCTAACTATAAAGTAGAGCAACTGAGGGATGAACAGAAAAGCCTTAGCAGTTAGCCCGTGTAGCGTGGATGGTAAACCCAAACGCGGAAGCAGCGCGAGTAAGCAGGATAACCACACGATTAGTTTAAGAACTCTCTTACACGAAGAGCAAGGATCTACACAAATAAACCCGCGTTCTAGCAACACACACTCAATCAAAGAAGCAACCCGAATTGGTGCGTACTCAAAGAATAGTCGGCGTAGCGTCAGCAAAGGCATGGGCGAACTCAATGACTGAACAATGTGATGCGCCATCTTGTTTCCTTTTATGCTTCCTGAAACCCGACCGTATTACTTCCGGGTCCTAGTGCCGGTCGTGTTACGAGTGTGCATGACAGGATGTTCAGACCAGTGCTACCCACAATGCCTGCATTTATTAYGTTATAATTAAAATGCATCCTTGAAATACATTCTTGCTCTTACCGCCAWTTTGTACTGCCAAAAGTTTTGAAATAAGGTGAACCGGCCTGTACGACCCCTGAGAGTAAGCGGCCGGTTTTCCGACTGGGACTCAAACCCAGACTATAGTGGTGAACTTGTTCAAAGCTAGACACCAATCCACTTCAAACCTACTGCTGGAGCTTGGAAATGAATATAAAGTATTTTGCACACAGTTGATATTTTGTAAGCATGGAAGAGTGAATCTAGCACCTCTCGTAAACAGCAAAATCCATGGAGGGTCAAATTAAATTATACAGTCTTTTCCAAAAGTTTTGAGAACGACACCAATATTAGTTTTCACAAAGTTTGCTGAATCTTTGTTTCAGTTGTTTCTGTGATGTACTGAAATATAATTACAAGCACTTCATACGTTTCAAAGGCTTTTATCGACAATTACATGACATTTATGCARAGAGTCAGTATTTGCAGTGTTGGCGCTTCTTTTTCAGGACCTCTGCAATTCGACTGGGCTGCTCTCAATCAACTTCTGGGTCAAATCCTGACTGATAGCAACCCATTCGTTCATAATCACTTCTTGGAGTTTGTCAGAATTAGTGGGTTTTTGTTTGTCCACCCGCCTCTTGAGGATTGACCACAAGTTCTCAATGGGATTAAGATCTGGGGAGTTTCCAGGCCATGGACCCAAAATTTCAATGTAGCAACCCCACACATGAATGGTCTCAGGATGCTTTACTATCGACATGACACAGGACTGATGGTAGCGTCACCTTTTCTTCTCCGGACAAGCCTTTTTCCAGATGCCCCAAACAATCAGAAAGAGGCTTCATCCGAGAATATGACTTTGCCCCAGTCCTCAGCAGTCCATTCGCCATACTTTTTGCAGAAGATCAATCTGTCCCTGATGTTTTTTTTGGAGAGAAGTGGCTTCTTTGCTGCCCTTCTTGACACCAGGCCATCTTCCAAAAGTCTTGGCCTCACTGTGCGTGCAGATGCGCTCACACCTGCCTGCTGCCATTCCTGAGCAGCTCTGCACTGGTGACACTCCGATCCCGCAGGCGAATCCTCTTTAGGAGACGATCCTGGCGCTTGCTGGACTTTCTTGGACGCCCTGAAGCCTTCTTAACAAGAATTGAATCTCTTTCCTTGAAGTTCTTGATGATCCTATAAATTGTTGATTTAGGTGCAATCTTAGTAGCCACAATATCCTTGCCTGTAAAGCCATTTTTATGCAACGCAATGATGGCAGCACGCGTTTCTTTGCAGGTCACCATGGTTAACAATGAAAGAACAATGATTTCAAGCATCACCCTCCTTTTAACATGTCAAGTCTGCCATTCTAACCCAATCAGCCTGACATAATGATCTCCAGCCTTGTGCTCGTCAACATTCTCACCTGAGTTAACAAGACGATTACTGAAATGATCTCAGCAGCTCCTTTAATAACAGAAATGTAATGCAGTGGAAAGTTTTTTTCCGGGATTAAATTAATTTTCATGGCAAAGAAGGACTATGCAATTCATCTGATCACTCTTCATAACATTCTGGAGTTTATGCAAATTGCTATTATAAAAACTTAAGCAGCAACTTTTCCTATTTCCAATATTTATGTAATTCTCAAAACTTTTGGCCACGACTGCTGTACATAACACTGTATACTGAACCATTGCAACTTATTTTTCTACGCATTTTACTTTGGAAATTTTGCAATAAAAGTCTGCCGGCCAAAARTCATGTTTTGCTTGTTTTGCTGTAATTTCTTCCCTCTGAATATCTTTGATTTGTTATCGGTTGAATCCATGGAAGCAGAACTGATATGGTGGACCAAATGTACTACAACTGCAATTTAAGCATTAAATCAGTGAAACAGCCAGAGGGGAAAAATCGCATGGGCAGTATGAACATTTTGAGGGTGTACTGTAGTTACCTAATTAGATTTTTTTTTTTTTCTTTCTAATGTTTATTTTATAATTTGAGGTCACAATTTGCAGCATTGTGTTGAGGTTATTTATTTAACTTGCAGTGTCATTTTATCAAAGTAATTCTAACAATCAAAAAATGACTTCATCCGATGTTGTGTTTTAGGTTTAGGAGTTCTCAACTTAATCCCAACTCTATGACAAAGTCCTGAAACATTAGKGTGTCTGCTGGGTGGAGTATATGTGTATACAGTATATAGGGGTTTATACAGTATGTAACCATCAGGTGCTTTAATTAAGCAATATCACGATTAAAGTTGTGCTGAATATCAGCATGGCTGTGAGGCGGCCGTACTGTAGTCATGAGGGTGCAGCGGGAGTGTCGAAGATATCACAACATGCTGATGCAACAGAATGACCTTGAGTGTGATGTCGGTTTTATACAACAGTTCCATAAACACCATTTATTATCRACAGATTATAATYAGTTTATTATTTAACCCCTTATTTTGCTCCACCAACACATATGCGACAGTTAGTGTAATTTACAGGAGTTAAAGTCGTTTTAAAAATTCTTACTGGTACTACAGTATGTGGCCAAAAAGTAAGGAGAATAAAACATGGAGGTGATGGACAGTCCGGAGTAACTCATGAGATTTACTTTACGTCTCCACTGATTCCGCTTTAGAATATCAGCTAAATTCCAGGTTCTTGGGTTGAATCCCAAATAGCATTATATGCATTAATAGCGCCACCAAGTAGTGTCCTTGATCAGGGGTTAGAGAGAGATTTGGGATTCAATCTTGTGTTARAAGCAAGCTTGCGTGAAAGCACACACACATTAGCTGTGAACGAAACAACATGACCGGGTCGAAGGCAGTTCAGAACAACTTCGAAGCAATTGAAACCCAATTAAAGGAGACAAAGTGTTGTTTAAGATCACAATGTTATCAGATGTGTAACACAAGGCTGACTATTTGGTGTGTGAAACTGTGACTGGTTTTGAATGTGGGTTTTGACATGTATCTGCTCTCTCCTCATTACTGCAGACCATTCCAACCTACTTTCATCCATTCTGCAACCAACACTTTGCGTAATAAATGCTTGTTGGAACCTGTAATGTAGAAATGATACATATAGTTAAATATTGCATTGCTAATATGCTGTAAATTAGGACTCAATGCCTCTCGTCCAATCAGACTACTCGGTCAGAAACAACTGTCAGAACTTACTTTCCATTTGTTTTTGAATATTATATAGATTTGTTTTTACTCCTGTTCTTGGATGACNAAGCAAGCTTGCGTGAAAGCACACACACATTAGCTGTGAACGAAACAACATGACCGGGTCGAAGGCAGTTCAGAACAACTTCGAAGCAATTGAAACCCAATTAAAGGAGACAAAGTGTTGTTTAAGATCACAATGTTATCAGATGTGTAACACAAGGCTGACTATTTGGTGTGTGAAACTGTGACTGGTTTTGAATGTGGGTTTTGACATGTATCTGCTCTCTCCTCATTACTGCAGACCATTCCAACCTACTTTCATCCATTCTGCAACCAACACTTTGCGTAATAAATGCTTGTTGGAACCTGTAATGTAGAAATGATACATATAGTTAAATATTGCATTGCTAATATGCTGTAAATTAGGACTCAATGCCTCTCGTCCAATCAGACTACTCGGTCAGAAACAACTGTCAGAACTTACTTTCCATTTGTTTTTGAATATTATATAGATTTGTTTTTACTCCTGTTCTTGGATGACWGGAATGAAACCCAATAAGGCACCAACATCAAAGGTCACAGAGATCAGACATTTTCTTTATTCTTTATATGCAGAATCTGTGTCTGCATGCAGAAAATGTGTAGGGTGATGGGTATTCCTAATAAAAACAAGTGTGTGGTGAGTGTATATTTCTGGCATTAGAGTCTCCACAATGTCCTGGTGCGTATTTAATTTTGACAAGTCGAACCAACAATGCGAGTCTAATCTCACATTGATTTGGTTATGAAAAGCATCACAGGCAAGCTCATTAGATGCCATAATCATTTCAGCCTCCTGCTAACGTCTTCATGGACAGTTAAGCATACACAGATCCATCGGATGTTTGCTTTTTATATTCCATTAAAATGAGATAAATCAAACGGCAAAAGTCATTAATCACCATTCATGTGGATTAATGAAAAGTGAGAATAGACAGGATGATTATACGTAGACTGATGAAGCCTTTAGCGCTGGGTTTTGTTCCCAGTGTCCTTGTACACACACACAGGCAAACTGAATTATGTTTTTTGAGTCTGTTGTGGTTGATGTTGGGAAATATATTACTTTCAATGAAATTGACTAAAAGCCGTCTTTTGATTCCCTATGTTATTGTATTTAGTTTGAAAACGGAGTCAGCATGACAGTGTCGAAAAGCTTGACTTTAATACATTGATTTCGAGATACTCCACACCTCTGCACGTCTACACACACTCTAGAGTAGCTGAGTAAATTTGGCAAATGTCAGGAACAGCCAGAAGTTGAGCAAAAGTCTTGACCATTTCCACGTTTCAATTTCTCACCATTGATTTTACGCGAGCATGTCAGCTGAAACAAGGCTGATATCTGAGACGGTAAGCTGTCATGTGTTCATAAAGCTACACTAGGCTGTACATGTTTAACTTTATTAGTGCCAGTGGTGACAGCGAGCTGGAGGGTTATCACCTGGAGGCATCTGACCTACTGTAGCTGAGTAGTGAGTTTCTAGCTGAAGGAGTGTCATTCTAATTATATCRTCCTTAGTACAACGGTATCCTTAATTTGATGGAACGGTCAACAAAACTCACGGTTTGGTTCGGGTGTCGGCTTTGAAGTCACTAGACTTCAAAGATACTAGAGTGGGTTGCCATTTCCTTCTCCAGAGGTCCATCTGTGGGTCATTAAAGCCAGTTAGCCCAATACGCATGTCTTTCAAATCAAACCCAGGATCTGGAGGTGCAAGGCAACAGAGCTAACCACTACGCCTGTGCCGCCATGTGCAGTACAATTATTAACTTTCAGTTATTTAACACCCAGACATCACTCACTCTCACTCATCATTTATACCGCTTAATCCTGTATTCAGGGTCAYGGGGAGCCTGGAGCCTATCCCAGGAGACTTAGGGCACATGGCAGGGTACACCCTGGACAGGGTGCCAATCCAACGCAGGGCACACACACACACATACACACACTCATTCACACACTACGGGCAATTTGGGAACGCTAATTAGCCTAACCTACTACATGTCTTTGGACTGGGCGAGGAAACCGGAGTACCCGGAGGCAACCCACCAAGCACGGGGAGAACATGCAAACTCCATGCACACAGAGACGGGAATCGAGCCTGGCCGGGGATCGAACCCGGACCCTGGCGGTGCAACGCGACAGTACACCCAGACATATTTAAAACACTGACTATACAGCTCACTGTTTGAGAACGACAATGTACATCAGTCATCTGAGACAGCTGTCTAGCATGCTGTTAAAAGAATCTGAACATGGCGGCTTCCAGTGTCCCACTTCATCTGTCAAATGTGTCAAGGTCAAAATTGACATCATTCTGACTGCTGGATTACATTTTATGACACAATGCAGGATTGTATTTTAAATAATCCTGTTCGTCGGACTTTATCTCATACACTAGCAGTCAAACATCTGGACAGCTCTTCTAATTCCAAGGTCTTTCCTGTTTTTTTGCTACTTGCTGAAGGCGTTTATCTAAAGTATGTAATAATCTCCTTTGAACAGTTGATATTGAGATGCATCTGCTACTTCTGCTCTGTAAAGCTTCCTAACGGCTCTAATCTGAGGTGCTGGTTGGTATTAATTGGTGATTTCTGATGCTGGTGAATCAGGGGTCTCAAACTCAAACGCAGCCCCACAGAGTTTTGTTCCAACYCTGCTCCAACATACATACTATGTAGTTTTCAAATAAGCCTTAATGATCTGTTTAGTTGGATCAGTTGGAACAAAACTCTGTGGGGCTGCGGCCCTCCAGGAGCTGAGTTTGAGACCCCTGCTCTAAATGAACGTCTCCTCTGCAGCAGTAAGTTTTGGTCTTGCTTTCCTGGTAAAATCTGCATGAGAGACAGTTTCATCATGGTGCTTGTGATAGGTTGTGCAAATGCACTTGACACAATACTGTCATGTGATAAAGGCATGCAAAGCTCACGAGTGCTCCTGGGTACCAAAGCCCTGCTCATCCATTCTGATCCCACAGRAAAAAAGTCAACGCTGGCCGTGATAGAAAGGCACAAAAACAACAGCACCTCAACACCCCTTAATTAACACCTTCAGGAAGTACCTGTTTGGTACCGGCTTGAACGTTACTCCTGCGGTCCAGTGTGGTGCGTGTCGCCAGTCATGTGGCTGCAGCACAATGCATTAAATCATGAAGAGCTTTAGTCCATGTCCTTTTCCCCGTCTTCCAGGCCCATCCAGTTTCTCCTCAGATTTCTGTTTTGGGCTGACCCGAGTGGAACCCGATATGGCCACTGACTGTCTTTGTACTTGTAAGGGTTGACATATTGTACTGTTAGCTTGTCTGTTAGCTTGTTTTTGTTTTCAGATGTTTTTCTGCTCACCGTGGTTGTAAAGAGTGATTCTTTGAGTCTCTGCCAGCTCAGACCGGTCTGCTCGTTCTCCTCTGAGCTCGCTCTTCGACAAGGGGTTTCAGCTTGCAGCTCTTTTACACACTCAAAAGACTGTTGTGTGGGAAATTCCCAGTAGATTAGCAGTTTCAGAAATACACACACCAGCCAAACTCTTATTTTGTCATGGGTAAAGTCACACACATCATACAGTAGTTTTTGCATTTTCTCTCCTTCCTGTTTGTTTCATTTTATACATCATGCAGCTGCCGCATTAGTGAGTGGATATATCTAAATAAATACAAACGCATGCTATACACATGCATACCGTATACTGTGCACATGCATTCATGCAACTGGGTGTGAATTGGTTAAGGCAAGTCAGTTTAAAAGTAGACACAGCATGAAAGATGGCTGTAAACATCGCTGCGTTTCACTACTCGAGCCTAATTAGAGAATCCAGACAGCACGCTGCAAGTGGCACAGCACATCTCATCTATCTGCAGACCGAGTTGGGTAGGACTAAGAAGATGAGATGGAAATGACTGAAAAACACTTCAAGCTGATCAGAAATGACACAATGTCATGGTGCTTTAACTCCCTCGACTTGTCCACTACATTACAGAAGCTCCCTAACAAGCGCCAGACACCTGTGTCATTTCTATTCTAAAGAGCACGTCTGGATGTGACCACCCCGGAGCCCCTGCTCGCACGTCTCTGCAACTTCCCCTGTCAACTCGCACCACCCACGCAGATTTCTATTAATTGCTTTCCTGTGGCTCATGTCTAGGGTCAGACCTAGATTTCTTTTTTCTGTCAACCCATAACGGGAATTATTAAAGCGCGAGAAAGGAGGAGGAAAAGGGGTGGGAAGAAATTAAATTTTCAACAGTACTTGTCAGTACAGCTTATCTTCTTGTGGACTTTTTTTTTTTCCCTTCTTCTTCTTTTACTGAGACTAAACAAGAAGCTCTAACACCACACTGTAAAAATCTATTTTTTTTTTTTTATCATCTTTATCTTTCCTTAAACTGCTAGGGTTGTTGGAATTGAAGATAATTGTATTGCAACAATAACAAGCCTTAAGACAACTTATAAATAAGGATTGGGAAAAAATACAAGTGAAAACCACCCTCGCTCGTGTGAAGCTTAGGCATTTTAATGGCCGAATAAACAGCAACAGAAAAGACCAATTATGCTTTCAATGGTTTTACTTGCGGTCCATTTGAATGAAACAGTGTGCACTTCGGAATCTATTTAAAGATAACGTCTTCCCTGAAACACTTTAAGCATGTTTATATTGAATGTTTAGTGTGAGATGTTCATCGGTTTCTGGTGGGGATTTTTTTTTTTTCTTTTTTCGCTTGATGCTCTAGTACTTTTAATGCTGTATAAGGTTGGTGTGGTTTTGTCCCACTGTGATGTCATAGAGTTGGGGTGATATGGAACATCTTATAATATAGGATAACAATTATACTGTATCATACTGTACAATGTAAGAGGCCAAGGTAGCACAGTAGGTGTCAGTAGTTCAAATCCCTATTCACCTTAGGTTTGTGCACCCCATTTTTCATCCACAGTCGACATGCTTTCAGGTCAGGCTAATTGAAATGTCCAAATTTCAAACTATAGTATGTGAACGAGTTTGTGCCTTGCCAAGTGCCCCAAGCCCCTTTGATAGACTCCAGGCCTCCCTCCTTGTGCGAAAGAACGAACACTGCACATCACCCTAACAACACCATTCCTACAGTAAAGCATGGTAGCGGTAGCATCCTGTTTTCTGGATACTTCATCAGTTTTCATCAAGGACTAGAAAGTTGGTCAGGGTTGAAGACAATACAGATCAAGCAGGATACAGAATACTGTAGCAAAACCTGTTGGAGACCTGAGACTGGGAAAGAGGCTCATTTTCCCACAAGTGAGCTATACTCAGGTTCAAAGCAGAAAACATAAATGTTTTTCTGCATGATGTTCATCGACTGTCTCCATTACAACCTGAGCCAAACTCTCAAGATCCATAAACTGTTAGCTGATCAAGACAGTCCAAGACAAGTTGTAGCTCCAATTACATCCAAAGTTGTTGTTTTTTTACCATGTTTTTATCTAAATGTTGTTTTGATAATATTAGTTTAACAAACAAACAAACAAACAAACAAACAAATGCACCTTCAATTGTTAGGCTGTTTGTCTAACATTGGTTTCAGGACTATCCCAGTGGATTCCATCTTTACAAATTGTTGAAAAGAACTTACTGAATTTAAGGTACTGGRATAAGTAACCAAAGTTCAGAATCAAACCAGACAAACTATTACTTATTGCAAGGGTTCAAGTCCTGAAGGTGGAGTAGAAACAGGATGCAAGTGCAGACTTTGGGCAATTCAAGGAACCACTCTCACTCAAGTCAAATGAACCGGACTTGCTGTCTTTTATTATACATTGAGATTTTTAACTAGTCTAATTAAACATAAATCTAAATGTCAATATAAGCCATATTTACCTCTGTCTGATTTTATAAGTCACAATGCAGCAGAACGATGCGTGCACATTTCATTAGCGCCCTTCCACAAATAATGAATTACTTTCTACTTATTGACATTCACCCTCATGAGGCAATATGCGTTTGCTCTTCGGAATTAAAAGATAAAGTTACGACTTAGGACTCTGTATTCCATTTAGACTGTTTAACACAACCAGGCAAGTGAAACACTGCACTCAACCTCAGCAAATATGCAAAGTCTGCTCCGGTCCTATCATGTACGGAGCTCAGTCACTGAAATAAGGTGGGACTGATGAGATTTCCTCAGGACTCCCCAGGATTAGGGCCAGTTTCAATCCTGGAGGCTCCTCTGTTGTTTTGGCCAGGTAAACTGGCTTATGTTAAGGACAGATGGAGAACCCACAGACGAGCTGGTATCCATGGAACCTTCTAAATGGTATGGCAGGTGGTGATAACAGGGCTGTAAATGCAAACACATATGCAGGAAATTGATTTCTTTTTTCCCCTGCCTTGATGGCTGAATGCTGAATACACTTTCATGAATGTATTCTGTAATGTATTCTATTACAATAAATGTGACATATTCAGAATACATTTAGGAATCACCTTGACAATAGAGAGGGAAATTGTTCTGTATTGCCATTGTACAGTTTTGCTATCATTGTATAAAGAAAAAGAAAAAAATAAAATAAAAAAAAATATATATATATAATGTTATTCTTCTAAAAGGTGAGTGCAATATGTATCATTGTTTATTTAATATTGCAGTAAAATTGTCAGGGATCAAGATGAAAATATGAGCAAAATGAAACTACATGTTCTGTTTAAACTTCTTATAAAACATTAAAAAGGCATACAGATGTACAATACCTATTACATTGCATTGGCATTATATGCAACTTGCATATGAACAGTAGGGGCAATGTAGTCAGCAGGCACATAGAAAATGGCAAAACATTTGGAGGTTTGCAATCAATCACACCTGTATACTGCACACTATATTCTCAAAAGTATTTGCTCATCTGTCTTCACATGCATATGAACTTGAGTAACATCCAATTGCTAATCCATAGGGTTTAATACTGTATGATGTTGGCCCATCCTTTGCAGGTACTACAGTATATAACAGTTTCAACTCCACTCCAAGGTTTAGGAGTATGTTTATGGAAATCTTTGACCGTTCTTCCAGAAGCCTATTTGTGAGGTCAGACACTGATGTTGGAAGTAAAGGTCTGGCTTGCAGTCAATTCATCCCAAATTCATTCTATTGGTTTGGGTTTTGGTTTGTGCACTGGTGCGTGTCACGTTTCTTATGGTGGTGTAGGTGAGGCATAAATGCACAGGTGAAGATGTTGACGACGTTTTTTATGAATATTAAACGAAATAAACAAACAYACTTAACTTAAGAACAAAACAAACACAAGTCTCTACAAACTAACCAAACCAAWGTTTACTTTAACAGATGCAAGACAAAGAACTAGACTATTTATAATGAAACAAATGAGCCAACTCGGTTCAGGTGAGCGTCCCCGTCACCTGACTGAGGTGCATCCTGGGAAATGAAGTCAACTTAGGAAAACTACAAAACAAACACAAAAAGTCTCTGGGCGCCAGACGCCCTCTAGGGGTTATCCCTGACAGTGCAGAGGTGGAATAGGAACGAGCCATCGCCAAACTGTTCTCACAATGTTGGGAGCACAAAATTGTTCAAAATGTCTTGGTATGCTGAAGCATTAATCATTTCTTTTACCGGTATTGAGGGCCCAAGCCCAACTCCAAGTGGTGGCATGTTTTACACCATTACATCCAATGCTTCGCATTGTACTTGGTAATGTAAGGCTTGGATGCAACTGCTTGGCCATGGAAACCCATTCCATGAAGCTCTCTGCACGGTTCATGATCTGGAGGCCGAGGTGCCGAGGTCTTGATTTAGTACGCCTGTAAACATGGACTTCAATTATTTGGATGAGTGAGTGAATACCTTTGGCAATATACAGTATCTTTACTGCTGCACAGCGACAAATGCGTATGTCAAAACAGTTGGCTGGAGATAAATTAAATGTCGATAAGGAAATTAAGCTCATTGAGTGTCAGCATGGTTTGTTTACTTTATGTAAAACTGTCCAAGTGAAATTTAGTGCTTAGCTTTGTTGCCTTGCACCTCCAGGAGCCAGGTTCTATTCCCGCCTCGGGGTCTGTGTGAATGAAGTGTGAATGTTCTCCCTGTGCTTAGTGGGTTTCCTTTGGGTACGCCAGTTTCCTCCCACAATCTAATAAAATGCAGATGAGACTAATAGGCATTTCAAAATTGGCCATAGTGTGTGTGTGGCGTGCAACAGATTGGCATCCAGGGTGTACCCCGCCTTGTGCCCTCGTGTCTCCAGGGATAGCCTCCAAGCCCCATGTGACTCTGTATACAGCATAGAGCGGTATATACAGTGAGTGATTAAGAAATGGGCTCACGATATTGCTGGTTGACAACATGAACACATGGTTTAACAACAAGTATATAATTCCGGCCTAAGATACAACAATAATCGATTGGTAAAATATCCTTGATGATAGCTTATTTATGTCTACTCTGGACTCAGACAAAGACAAAATAGATCTGCAGTGTCAACAGGTAAGTAGGCAATAATTACCGGACTAGGTTGATTATAATGTCCAATGAGCCACGAAAAAAAAAAAAAAAAAACTGAATTTAAAACTGAAGCCTAATTTAAAGAAATAAACCTGATTTGTTGTGCTGTGTGAACAAAGCCTATGGCAGCAGTCACTTTTTAATTACTTTTTACTTCTTTTTTTTTTATCTTTTCTGCCATGTGTAAGGTAAACTAGGTAAATAGGGGCAACATTCTGAGCTAGGACGTTTGAAAGTGCAGATTAAATCTTCTTTTGGTCGACTTATTGCGCACTTTCTATCTACTCTCAGTGGAACCTTTTGCCACTGTTGTGATTAAAATATAATAGAGGGATTTAGGAGCAATACAGATTGCTCCAGTTCTGCTGAGATATATGCCTTTTTTGGAATAACACAAAACCCAAGAGTTCATATATTAAGCTGTTTCTGGAATAAAAAGTACAGCAACATGGGAAATTTCTCGCAGTTAAGTCACCACCTTAAGTTACTTCAAGCTGTTGTTTTAGCTCATTTTAGTTGATTTTTAAGTTGGTTAAATCAACTTAGATGATTTTTATAACTTCTTGGTAAAACCTGTTGTGAGGTAATATTGTCCTGGTTCCATCATACATTATATGCACAAAATATAACCTGACATCTGAACTTTAAACTCACATGGTTCCATTTTTCCTTTCTTGAACCTGCAAATCTGTTCCAGCATGACAATGCACATGTGCACAAAGCAAGCGCATGGTTTCTCCTGACCTCAGCCCCACTAAGCCTACTGAAAACCTATACCCCAGACTCCCTTATGCAACCATCAGTGCCTGAACTCACACGCGTTGGTGTAGTGGTTAGCATTGTCGTCATTTACCTCCATTCCCGGCCATGGCGATTCCTGTCTCTGTGTGCATGGAGTTTGCATGTTCTCCCCATGCTACTGTAGGTGGGTTTGATGTGGGTACTCCGGTTTCCTTCCAAAGACCTCCAGCTTAGGCTAATTGGTGTTCTTAAATTGCCAGTAGTGTGTGTATGTATGTATGGATTGGCACCCTGTCCAGGGTGTACCCTGCCTCATGCCCTAAATCTCTGCCCTAAATGCCCTAAATTGATGCACCCATTATGCCTTGTGCTTACCGTACAAGCCTGTTATGATCTGGAGTTGCTTCTGTCGATCGTTAGCAATGTTATGTGCACAAAAAATTAGGTTAGCTGACAACCTAAAGATACTGAATGACCAGGTTTTTCCATCAACTGATTTTTTTTCTTTACTGAAGGGACAGTCGTATTCCAAGGTGCCAGGATTCAAATTGTGAGAGAGGCTCAGGGAGCATGAGATATCATTTTGACACATGGATTGGCCAGGCCGTAACCCCACAGTGAATCTTTAAGATGCGTTGGAGAAGACTTTAAGCAGGGGTCTGACCCTCTCATCATCAATATAAAATCATGGAGAGAAATTTATGTGACTCTGGATGGAAATAAATGTTGTGACATTGCAAAAGCTTATGAAAAGGATACCATGAGGATTAATGAAAGCAAAAGGTGGTCTAATGAAATATTAGAGTGTGCAACTTTTTAGTTTCGCCCTGGCAGTGTATAAAGTATATATGCAGTTCATTCTGCAGTCACAGACATCTGATTGAAGAACATAAGTACTATGCTGAAGGTAATGTTTAGAATATTTTGTTGCAATGCGACGTTGGATGCTACGTGTTTTGTTTTGCTGTAGCCAGCTCATATTCCATCCATCTAAGCACTCAGGTGTGCATGGTCTATTTGTTCTGTCCTTGTTATTATTATTTATACTTAATTTCTTTATTTCTTATTTTTCTTTATTTGTATACATAACCATAAAAGACGAGATAACTTTTCACTGCTTTCCTTTAATTCCGGGTAAGTTAATCAAAGTCTCTTTTTCAGTCCTTCAGTCTCACTCTTGCCCCAACCACAATGAGCCAAGGGTTCTGGGAGTCAATGACTCTGTGGCTTTCATGACAATTTCTACATGTGATCATAAAATTTTTATGATTATATACATATACAGTACGTAGATACTTTTCATTTGCAATATATGATTGGCTGGGTGGATGTGTGTTGGGTACAGTATGTGGATGGCTGGGTGGATGTGTGTCGCTCACCTGGAGAAGAGATGGCACCAGGATGCACTATGGGTGGAAGGCAAGCCAGCAGAGGCAGTGTGATGCTTGTCAATTAAATTAAATTAAATTTGTATAGTGCTTTTAACTATTGACATTGTCGCAAAGCAGCTTTACACAATCAAAGGAAATATTTAAGTTTGTATGAAATGTGAATGTGTATGAATCAAAATGATAAGATTGTCATTTATGAGCGAGCCGACGACTGTGACAGTGGCGAGGAAAAACTCCCTGAGATGGTAACAGGAAGAAACCTTGAGAGGAACCGGACTCAACACAGAACCCATCCTCATTTGGTTGAAAACGGATAGCAGGGATTGATCAGCAGTCATACTGTGTGAGACTGGAAGTTCAGTATAACAGGAGACGTGTTTAAGTTAATACAGTATGGAGCTTCTTATTGGAGGCTCAGGTACAGTAGACTGTAGGAGACTCCAGTCCTGAACTAAAGAACTTTTGGCAATGTTCTGCTGCGAAACGTTGGACCTAGCTATGACCTACCTAAACATTGCTGTTGACCACACCCTTTCATGAAAACTGATGGTGGTGACCTCTTTCAGCTGGATAATGTGCCCTGACAAACTGCTAGGGTTTCTCCTAGACCCTGGCAACCACATTCCTGGTCACAGTATATGTCAAGTTTTCATTGAAAAATACAGTAAGTGTTCAAAAATGATCAACATGCAGTAGTAAATCTGAAACTGTAATTCTGTACTATATTGATAGTAAGGTATGGGTGGTTTAGTGGTTTGCACTATCATCTTGTCACGAACTGGTAAGACAGGAAGTTCGGGCGCATGTTATTGCCGTGGGCATAAAGGGCAGGCATGGGCGCAGAGGGGTTGTTTTCAAACATAAAAATCTTTAATTAACAGGAAAAAAAAGGAACAAACAAAATACATACACAGTCTCTTAGCATTTCAGACCATTGTAAGCATTTCAGCCCCTAAAGGACCAACACGAAGGCTTAGGACTGCTAGAGACCGACACGAAGGCTTAGGACTGCTAGAGACCGACACGAAGGCTTAGGACTGCTAGAGACCGACACGAAGGCTTAGGACTGCTAGAGACCGACAGGAAGGCTTAGGACTGCTAGAGACCGACACGAAGGCTTAGGACTGCTAGAGACCGACAGGAAGGCTTAGGACTGCTAGAGACCGACACGAAGGCTTAAGACTGCTAGAGACCGACACGAAGGCTTAGGACTGCTAGAGACTGGACGGGACAGGAATACTAGAGATTGGACGAGACCAGACAGGACCAGGGACACAGGGGCTAGAGACTGGATGAGACCAGACAGGACCAGGGACACAGGGGCTAGAGACTGGACGAGACCAGACAGGACCAGGGACACAGGGGCTAGAGACTGGACAAGACAGGGCTAGAGACGAGAAGGGGAGCACACCGGAAGCTATCGGAGCACACAGGAGGCTTGGGGAGCACACAGGAAGCTAGGGGAGCACACTGGAGGCTAAGGGAACTCACAGTCATTCATACATACATAAAATAAACTAAGAAAACACAGTTATACATCATACAAATCACCAAACACAACAGAGCCCAGATAAACAAACATAAATAAAATAAAACATAATCAAAACCAAACCAAAACATATGCCCACTGACAGTATTCATGCTCGACCCAGTTTCCCAGAACATCCAGCTATTTATAACAATACTAATGAGCTACCACGGTTCAGGTGAGCTCCAGCATCACCTGACCGAGGTGCCTTCTGGACAACTGAGTCGACTAACAAAAAACTACAAAACAAACACAAACGTGCACAGTGCCCTCTAGGGGTGGACGCTTACAATCCAGGGTTCAAGTGGTTTGTAATGGGTTGGGACCCCACTTGGGGTATATGAGATGAGACAAGACCGTAAGCTCACAGGGAAATGCCGTCCTCTGACCCTATGCAAGATAAGACATAGAGATGATGAATTTATAGAAAAGCTACAATGTAAAACTATATTACTTCTTCATTAATACCATTGATAGATTAATCTGTTTCAGAAAATATTGATCCCGTTTACCTTTACTCTGTTACATTTACTTAAGTAACTTTTTTTWAAAAAAAAAAATCTACTTCTATGAGTACTTTTACTGCACCACACTTTTTACTTTTACTTCAGTAGATTTACGAAGAAGAAAAGCTACTCTTACTCCGCTACATTCGACTTCACCCGACTAGTTACTTTTCTAACCATCTATTCTACACATTAGATACTCTTTATTTTTGCCAGAGAAATGTAGCCGGTGGATCGACCACATGACTGTATCACCAATCAGACGTACAGTAGCAACAACCACATGACTCCGTTTGACCAATCAGCACGCAATAACAATAACCACATGACCACATACTGTCTGCATAGCGGGAACATTTTTTGGATGACTACGATCTATTTCTACTTGAGTAATATTATTTTGAAGTACATCTACTCTTCTCACTCACTCATCATCTATACCGCTTAATCCTGTATTCAGGGTCACGGTGGCCTGGAGCCTATCCCAGGAGACTTGGGGCACATGGCAGGGTACACATGACAGGGTGCCAATCCATCGCAGGGCACACACCATCACTCATTCACACACTACGGGCAATTTGGGAACGCCAAATGTCTTTGGTCTATGGGAAGAAACCGGAGAACCCGGAGGAAACCCACCAAGCACGGGGAGAACATGCAAACTCCATGCACACAGAGAGTTGGCCGGGGATCGAACCCGGACCCGGGCGGTGCAAGGCGACAGTGCTAACCACTACACCACCGTGCCGCCTACACAGCTACTCTTACTTGAGTACAATTTTTGGCTACTCTACCCACCTCTGTCCATGTGCACCGTAAAGGCTAAAATGCTAAGAGGCTCCCATACCGTATAGTCACACTTGATCYGCTCAGAAATTTCCATAGTGTTTCCCAGACTACTTTCCTCATTTTGCCTCTTCACATTTATATTTAATTGTGCCCACCTACATTTACATAATTAATTTCCGGAGCCTGGTATATTACATTTTAATTGCTCAGGGTTAGATCTCTTGTTTCCCAAACACACCACATAACAACCACGCATTGAAAAACAGGCTCTGTGAAGGTCTGGATCAGATTTCAATCCATGCTTTTTTTTTTCATCTGTTGGCAAGAAGGAAACTGCTGTGTGCCCCCATATCAGGAAACACACTTGGAGTTGGCTCAAAGCGCAGACACGTGCTGGCGAAACAATAGCGGTGCCAGACAACAGTGTTATCCTGCAGCCAATTCTTTCATTGCCTTTCCCCTACCCCTCATCCTTCAGTTCAGCACTGTTGTGGATGATGTATTTCATCGCCGACTGTAATAAAGTTTAATTAACTGGCCAGATCTCTGAACTGGCCCCAGTGATGCACCCTGAGGGCTGTGATGGATGTCATTTAAATTAATTACACTTAGAAAACATCAGTCTTGCTGTGTTGTTCAGGTTTATACTGAGATACCTATTTAGTAAGCAGAAGAAGAAAAAAAAAAAACATCTATTGTCGTATGCTTTGAAAGTTTAGTTTGTTGCTTGGCTGTTTATACTCATGCATAATAACTTAATAACAACTATGTTCTAATACATGAAGGTTTGTTATTGGATACATTTAATTTGACTGTTCTTACAATTGCAAGAGTTTTATTCATTTAATAATCATCAGGGACAYGGGCTAAAACTAGTACAGTAGTATGAGGTAGTATCATGCTAAGGGACCAGGGATTATCCATCTGAGCAGGGAGACGTGATGTTCTAAATCATCTGTGAAATATCTTAAATGCCCCAATGACTTCCTAAGACAACTTGTAGCAGGGGAGATAAAGCCAAACTCCTCGATGTGATCGCTTAACCCTATAACTGGCCTGAAATCCAGGTTATATTTTTAAAGCTATTTACTTGCGATGTCTGGAAGGATGACAGAATGATAGGATCAGAATCTTGTCTACATGGGCTATAACGAGTTCCCAGTAATGTCCCAGAGAACATCATTTGCAAATGCCTGGAATACTGTATGGCATTATCAAATATTCATCAATAGCCAGAACTGAAAGCCTTGAAACCAATATTCTACTTTAATCTTTCCCAGATGTCGATTACAATGCCTGGCCAGTTCCCAGAACCACTCTTTCACAATTTAAGTCCTGGAATGTGTCTGCGCCATCAGTGAAGAAAAACTCCATAGACGTGACAACCTGGTGATTCTGTACATTCAGGTCATCAGCTGACTTCATTTATTGCCACATAATGTTGCTGAGCCTGAGCAACTGAAGCAACCCCAGATTATAACGCTGCCTCCAGAGGCTTGTATAGTGAAAATTATGCACCAAGAAGTGCTGGCTTATTTAAATGCCAAAGGCAACTTTGTGGGGGCACAAAGGGTAGCGGATAATAGAACATGTCTGTGATTTGGTTATTGTTTTGGTATTTAACACAAGGTCTCTGATTATATGATGAGGACGGAGCTTATTTCGGTATTCATGACTCTTTTGTGTCCAGTATGTGCAGGGTAATTGTGTTGGTTAACGGTGACTCCTGTCTGGATGCTTGTATGCTCCTCAAGGTTTAGGTGTGAATTTGATGAGCTATGTTGGAGAKCAGTTTCATATTGAGCACTGAAAGTGAGATTTCAGCGTCTCTCTCTCTAGACCAGGGGTGGGCAAACTTTTGGATTCGTGGGCCACATTGAGTTCTAACATTTGACAAAGGGGTCGGAACAGGAGCAGATAGATGGCATGCTTTGGTCTAAGGGTCAAAGGGTAAAGTTCAAACGTGGAGTAACAGGCCTACGCTTCACCTCAACAAAGCCAATATATCTAGAGTGCGCCATCTAGTGAGGAAACATCAGAATTACAGGGGAAATAAAACATTAACAAGGTTAATTTATTAATTTTTTTCAAGTTTGGTGGACCGAATCAAAACGTTTAACACCCGGGCCGTAGTTTGCCCATRCCTGCTCAAGACAACCGGACAACTGGTATGCAAACCTGTTTAGCCAAAATGGAATATAATGTCCTTGTTACATTCCTTTATAATCAGTGTTGTGTTTGTCAGAACAAAAAGCTATTGTTCGAGCAAATCACATGGACGTGGTACATTAATGGGCACATCTCCTGTTATACTGAACTTCCAGTCTCCTAACACACAGTATGACTGCAGATCAATCCCCGTTATCCATTCTCACCTTAATGAGTTAGCGTTCCCGGTTGAGTCTGGTTCCTCTCAAGTTTTCTTCCGACTGCCATCTCAGGGAGTTTTTCCTTGCCACCGTCGCCATCGTCCTCGGCTTGCTCGTCAGGGACGATCTTATCATTTTGACTTACATTTAAATCATTTTACATACAAACTTCAATAATCCTTTTGATTGAATTCTGCTTTGCGATAATGACAATTGTTAAAAGCGCTATACAAATAAAAATGAATTGAATCGATCTCGGTATTTGTTTTCCTGTTTGGTTTGTGGAACAATTTAACATGTCAATCCTAGTTTCGATTTCATTTAGCCATACAGCAGTGCCCCCAGTCTAGAGCCCATAAACAGTTGGAAGAATGGCGCTGTTTAAGGATTTTGTCTGCCTTAAGATCTTAAAAGACCATCTTTAGTGAGTATTGCAACAGAAAACCTTGTTGTGTTTGTCAAGGTGAGTTATGCAAGGTCTGGTGCAAAGGGCCAATACGAACATATTAGCGGAGAATTTGGTGTAAGATGACCATTAATAGTTTTACGTCCATGTGCCGATAACTGACGTGATAGATCGTTGCTAAGCACAGTTTTTAAACTTTGTAAATGTCTGGTGCACACAACCCAGTGGMACTTCAATTCAGTTGAGCTAATTTCGCATACTTTGACCAGGTAGTGCTTTGATATTTGTGACATGCCTTGGCTTTTGATGTCAAAAAATGGTGAAGCCTCCACTSTCTCAAAGTATTATGTAACAAGAACTTCAATTTTCTTGGGTTTTTGTCCAACAGGCATGACAGCGTTTCAAATAGGTGGTTGTGTGTTTGAGGTGCAAAGGCTAATTACCGCTAGGCTCCTTGCTGTTTCGACTACCGATGTGACGATGGGAGAGAGAAGCTCAATTCATCTTTTTACATATGACAGGCAACCTGACAGAGATAAATGATGCAAACAGATGCTAAGAGGATTACCTGACTCACAGGGTATATATATATATATATATATATATAGCGTCTCAACCTAAACAAGACGAGCAGGGTTGTGTTCTACGTTTTGAGGATCTTTACAACAAAAGACACCAGGAGAAATCTGGAAAAAGACATCTGGAGAAATCAGGGCAAATGATGAACTGATAAATATATCTGATTGCAAGGAGCCAGACTTTTATTTTTATATAGATTTGAGGAACAGCTCTCAGTTTTCCAGGCTTCCAGAAGGAATTTTTGGGCTTTTATTTCTGTCTCTTATTTTCAGTCCAGTCCCTGTACCTTGTATTATTTTAAGCCAAACCACACAGTGACTTTAGGCATGAACCAGTGTGAAACAGGTGCAGGGGATCAGGCCAGTGATTAGTATACTGGGGAAGCTGAATGCTGATTGGATGAGAGGGGAAATGAGGTTGCTGCTGATATGGTTACACAACCAATTTTCAGGCGCTTCGCATTCTGTCACAGTAAAATATTTGTTTCACTTTAGTACGGTGGCCGAGAAGTGCGATACAAATTAACAAAACCCAAAACAAAATAACAAA
>QMIH01003063.1:22136-45164 GCA_003987875.1 Clarias batrachus
TTTGAGCACGAGCGCGTACTTATGTCCCGCCTTCCGTTCTCGGGAAGGTGTGAACCGTTCCAGAAACCACCTCTGCAATCGGTCCAGGGATYCGAWCCTGAGCGCGGAACGGTTCGGAACGATTCCTTTCTCACAGACAAAAATCAACTGGTCCCGGGGCCAAGTGTACTCGGAATCGGATCCAGGACCGCAGTGTGAAAACGCCCTTAGTGAATCGGGACTAAACCTTTTTCACAGCATTATAGCAGAACACAGAAAGCTGCTGATTTTATGACAAGAGTATGTACAATGATCACTGGACGTTTTGTTTTGTGGACATTCAAGTGAATGTGGATGTCGATCCCCCTGCAGGAGATGCCATCTCTACCAAAGTTCACTTAAAATAAATAATGTAGTAATTAACTTAATTGCATTCACATTACAAGACACGTTGCTCAATTCAGATTTTTTTTGGTCAGATCGGATTTGCATGTCATGACAGTTCACGTTCATAATTAAAAGTGACTTTTATCTGACTCTAACGTGAACACGCCCGTCCGTCGAAACGGCACATTTCGATGCGCACATAGATAAGTCTTTGCTTGTGCCATCTGGCTTAATACACACGATCGCTCATTCATTTCAAACAACGGGTGCGAATTGGCAAAATCTGTTTGGAGTTTCGCTCTGGAGGACGGCGGACAGTTAGTCGGCTGGATTTGCTGAGGTCCAGAAGAAGGAAGAAAACCAGACGTCTTCTGCCAGTGCTGAATAATGACATAACCGAGCGCACTACGTACGCGCAGAGGCAGAAAGTCATTCGAATCTCATTCTCTTTTCATTTACGTCACATGACCACGTATTGGAGATAGATCTGATCTATGACCACATACGAAACTGACTGGGGTCAGATCTGAAAAACATCACATTTGAGAGTTCAGATGGCCATAAAAATCAGATCTATGTAATATCAAGATAAAAAAAAAAAATCTGATCTGAGTCACTTCAGGCTGGTAATGTGAACGTAGCCTCAACTTCTCCTAAAGTAGAGCTGACTATGAAGGAAAGAAAGAAAGAGCTATCCATCAAAACACAGTCACCATCTGTACTCACACATTCATACACTTACACACACCCTGCAGCAAGAGAGAGAGAGCACGGGAGAGAGAGTTGATTGGGAGTAAAAAGGTCAGAGTGATAATGTACAGCTCTTCATTACACTAATATCTATAATGCATTATAAATCCACCTGCACTGAATAACTGCTACATCATAATCCACTTTATGAAGGCAGTATAATATCTCTCATTCATTACACCGTACCCACCCAGCGCTGCTCTACCTGCTAACGAGTTCTAGATTGAACTGTACCACTGCAGACCGTACCACGGGGTCGAACTTTATTAAGCCCATCCTCTTACACACACACACACACACACACACACACAGGTATAAAGTGAGTGTAATAAAGCATTAGGATTCATCTGATTAATTAACCTGCAGCAAGAGAATGTAAGGAGAAAATGTAGTGTATCGGCTCATGCTGAACTCAGTCCTGATGTCAGTTATGTATAGATTATAAGTATTTATTTATACAGTAAGTGTCATAACACACTATAACAAGTCGTACTAATATTAGCTTGTATAATTACTTTGTGTTTTTAAATGTTAGATGTGATGCCTGTTTTGTTTCTGAGTCTGATTTGCTGAAATTCTTGAAATATTACATGCTAGCTAAATACCAGCTAGACTTAATTGTCTCAATTAGGGTTAGGTTCATACCTAAAAGATTTTCAGCCTTTCAGGAGATTTTAGTTAGTTAGTTTTTGAGTTTTGTTTTTGAAAGTCATTTCACAAGAGTAAGCAAAGGTTCACTTTGCATTTAGTGAGAGTTATCTTATTAGATTGTTTTTTATGGGTGGAATATGTCAGCAATTCTAAGATGATCTAAATTAATAGTAAAAAAAAAAAAGTCAACAAATAAGGCTGCACGTACACATGGTTTATTAAATAGAATTAAATAGAATGTCATGGGCACAGCATGAAGGGCCAACACCAGGGGGTTAAAAAACGGTCAATTTGAAATATATCTATAAAGAAGCAAGGAGAAAACAGGCCAAGGTGAGAATACCAAAAATGAGATATGGCAGCAAACCAATGGGGCAAGGTAGTAGTTGAAACTACCCAATCTGCGTCGCTACCCAATTCTCATCAGGTACACTTAAATGGCTCCATCTTGGACACGTGACTAGGGCGTCTCTATTTGGACAGAATGAACAGTCACTGGAACAGATCTCATTTTTTAACCCCAACAACCCCCCCTCCCCGAAACTTAAATGTGAATCTTGACAATATGTTGTTGAAATATTATTACATAAATACTACAGTAGGCCTACATAAGCCTGCAGAGGCTGATCTGCACCAATGACGCAAATCGGGTAGTGGTGCAGATCAGGTAGTGACAGGACCGATTCAGGAAAAAGCAAGGCTGGAACAGGAGGAAGAAGGCAATTGAAGTGACAAACAAAGAAAAAGTTCAGGATTCAGATGAGAACGCCCTCTGGTGGTCTGCAGGGGCATAGTGCGTGCAACTTTATTGTAATGATTTGTACGTCATTATACATTTTATTACAGCATTTATAATAACAGCTTAAAATTCACTCTGGCAAATCAAAATAATCGAGTCTGACCGGAAGCTGCTCAATCCGCAGGTGTCACTCCTCCATTCCGTCACCTCTCCGCAAGAAAAAGAAGAAGAAGAAGAGCTCGAAGAAGAGGAAGCAACACAGGTAACGTGTCAGATGGCGCTTGTGGCTGTTTGCTTATCACCTAGCAGTCACATTCACACTGTCTCTAATTTACAACTCTTTTTTTATTTTAACACACACTGCTAATGAAACACATTCTCTCTCTCTCTTGTTCTCTTTTTCACAGGGTTGCCTCGAAGAAGACAAGACACAGGTACAACTATGTTTGTGGTTAATTTAAGAACAACAGAAACCATTCTAAAAAACAGAAATTTCCTTTGTATTAATACACCTGTTATGATTAGCTTCCTACCTGTAGACTATAAAGCAGAGCTGCTATAGTACACCAAAGTCCTAGTTTAGTAAAGATCAATAATAAATACTGATTGTATGTGTGGGATAAACTGTGTGGATCTCAAAGAGATAACTAAACATAAAACCTGTTAATAAAGTGTCAAGTATATCAAGAATACAGTGCAGTAGGTATTGCTAAGTGTATGCTTATAAATAGTGTAGAGTGTAAATAGTGTTCAAGTGTGAAGTGTTCATTATCTACCTGATCTGTAAAACAATTCTAAGCTTTAAAGTCTTATAAATAAAGTATAAATATAATAAATATAAATCAATCCTAACAAGGGAAAAAAAAGTCTAATATGTCAGAAAGTTCAAAAATTTATTTCCTTCCCAAATCCATTTCATCCAACATTTCAAATAACAACTTACTGTAACAAATAATGAATGTGCACAACACCAAATAATAAATATTTGCATTATATAAATACTCAAGTAATAAATATACATATCTAATATTAAAAAATAACAAATACCTCTTAACAAATACATATTACAATTAAGGCAAGATCAACTACTATAAATCGACAGGCCAAAAAACAAACTTCTAAACACTAAATAACGAACACAGAGGTTGAATAATTAAACGTCAGGCATCAAATAAGAAAATATCAAAGGACTTTAACACATTAAATTCAGCGTCACTCTTTCTTTTCTGTCCTAAATTATGGGGATGGCTTTGGAACTCACCCCCAGTGGACATTCAAGGAACTGCATGTTTTAGCCCTTCCATGTTGGATTAATTTTTCAGAACTGGAGGTTGACCCTTGTCTGTAGAGGCTCTTTTTTTCACTTCCTTTGGTGCTATTACTGCTAAATATGTAAAAACGGCACCTTGTAATGTTCAGTGCAGCTGGATTAAACTTGTTTTCAGGAAGACTACAGTAGCTGGCTTTCTTCAATCCTGTCCATAATCTATAAATTGACAGGAAACACAAGGAAAGTCTTCAGTTATTCTTCAAGTCTGGACTTGGTCGAGTAAATTGAGCAATTCCTGGTGTAGTAACTCACTCCAGGCTGGTAATGGGAATGGACGGCGACCCCTACCGGTAGGTTTGATTGACAGGACAGACACAAGGTACACATCGAATAACGAATGACCACATCAAACAATGAGCGCGGCAACAATGAATAATGAAAGCTTGCATGAAATGATGAAATTGAGAGTGACATGAGCTATACATACAACTTAAAATCGAAACGAGTGATGCAAGTGAAAGTCCTTCTGTCTTTTCTTATTTAATACCTGATGTTTAAATATTCAACCTTGGTGTTCATTATTTGTTGTGTAGATGTTCATTCGATTTGTAGCAGATGTGTATTTAAAATAAGAGCTAAAATGCAGTAGGTTTTATATATATCCATTTTTGTAAAGCAAAATCCAAATGTATTTATTTTTATTTATTTATCCAAATTTATAGAGCAAATTTTATTTGACTATTAGATTGAGAACAGGTCAGTGGACAAGGAGGTGAGAGGAGGTGTTTTTCCTGAAATCCAGGGAAAAGGATTAAACAGCTTAATTCATCAGTAATAAGCAGTCGATTTATAATTCTGTCTACAATCTGCTTTGTATTGTACTGTACAGTTCCTCCAGCACCAGACGCAAACGGAAGGATGACAGAAAACATAAAAAGAGGTGGGTCACTCAGACTCATGACTTTTTTTTAAATTGTGTTGGGTTGGCTTTCAGTTGGCTGTTCTTACTTGAGAGAGAGAGAGAGAGAGAGAGAGAGAGAGAGAGAGAGATGCAGTGATAAAATACAGAGTGATAAAGAGGGAGAGAAAAATAGACATCTGGAGATAAATAGGGGGAGAGAGTGAAATAGAGAGAGACAAAATGAGTGAGAGAGCGTGCGGAAGACAGAAAGAGACAGTAAAAATGAGACAAAGACAGAGATTGAACAGGACAGAGTCGAAGAAAGAGTAAGGGACAGAAAGATAGTGTGTGTGTGTGTGTGTGTGTGTGTGTGTGTGTGTGTGTGAGAGAGAGAGAGAGAGAGAGAGAGAGAGAGAGAGAGAAAGAAAAAAGGGAGAGACTTAAACAGAGTGAGAGAAAAATAACAAGCCAGAAAAAATACAGAAGAAGAGCTAGGAAGAAAGGTTTATACGTAAAAAGAAAAAGAGAGAATGATAGAGAGACAGAAAGAGAAACAAGAACAGAGAGAGAAAGATAGTGATAAAACAGAGTGATAAAGAGACAGAAAGAGAGGTATACAGAGAGAAGTGAAATGTGTGTGTGAGAGAGAGAGAGAGATAAAGAGAGAGAGAGAAAGATTAAGTCAAATAAAGGAGACATGGAGGAAAAAAGTAAAGTTAGACAAAAAAAGGGAAACAAAAAGAATGAAGGAGATGAAAATATGTGTGTGACAAAGAGGTGAAGATAAAATTTTCCTTGTGTGCGTGAGACCTGATCTGCTTGAGAAGAATTATTATGTTTGATCAATTCACTCACTAAATGAATTTTATTTTACCTCTTGATTTTTTTCCTCGAATTTGTTCAACAGCTCTGATTTAAACTCAGTATGCAAGTCATTTCTCTCTCAAAGCTCTCGCACATGCCCCTGTGAACCCCCCTCTGCATGCATTACACTCAGTAGACCTCAATTTACATGTCTGATTTCACGTTGCAATGGCAATTCACAGAGGTAAAAAAAAAAAGATGACTCAGGCATCAGTAGTTGCAAGTCTGAGAGGGTAAATGTGCTGATTTGAGAGTGAAAGAGCAACTCTGTTATAGCTACAGTCTACTGTAATGGCTGTCTGTAATGGTGAACTTAGGGGCAATTACAATTCCCCCCCTCGGTTGGTCTAGCCTCGTTTAAAAAAAAAAAAAGCCAGTATATGCATGAAAACACATTAAACTGCAAGAAAATAACAATAAAGTCCCTGGCAGAGTGCACTTAAAGTGGAGAATACATGACTCACTGGCATAAAGAGTGTCTGTTCAATAGAGAAAACAAGATATGGGCTTGATGGGGTGACCTTCCAATGAAAAAAACAAGTGACTTATAGGGAGCATCTACATGCAAGAAAACATGATGAAGCGCCCTATAGGTTGAACTTCCAATGGATATAATAGGATGCAATACCCTATAGGAAGCAGCTACATGCAAGTAATCTTAATATACGGTGAATACATGATGAAGTGCGCTATAGGCTGCTTCTCCAGTGGTGGAAACAAGACATCATGCTCTATAGAGTCCCACTACATATAAGAGATTATATTGAAATGCCCTATATGGTGCCCTCCCAGTGGAGAAAACAAGATGCAGTGACTTATAGAGAGCTACTACAGGCAAGAAAAGATTATAGTGCCATATAGGATGCCTTTCACTTGAAGAAAACAAGAGTGCCCTGTAAGGTGACATCATATACACAAAGACATGCAGTGCTCAATAGGTAGCAGATACATGAAAGAAATGTTTATAATGTGCCCTATAGGGTGCCCTTTAAGTAAAGACAACAAGATGCAGTGCCTAATAAGGTGAATTATATACATTCAAGAAGACATAATGAAGTGCCTTATAGAGTGACCTTCCAATGGAGAAAACATGATGTCATGCCCTATAGGGTGACCAGACATCAAAGAAAAAACCTTTTGTGCCCTATACGGTGCCCTTCTATTGGAGAAACCAAGATACAGTGCCCTATAGGGAACAGATACATGCAATAAAACATGATGGAGTGCCCTATAGGGTGACTTTCCAGTGAGGAAAACATTGTTAAGTGACCAGAGAATAAATAAACTAATAGGAAGAAAAAATGTGTGGCCCATAGGTTGACCTTTCCGTAGCGAAAGCAAGATGCAATGCCCTATAGGGAGCAGATACATGCAATAAAATATAATAAAGTGCCCTATGCAGTGCTGCAAGATGCAGTGTCCTATAGTATGACCTTCCACTGATGAAACCATTAAGTGCCTTTCCAGTATAGAAACTATAATGTAGTACTTTATAGGGAGGAGATACATGCAAGGAAACATGATGCAGGGCCCAACAGGGTGACATTCCCATGCAAAAAACTAGATGCTGTGCCCTATAGGGATTAGTTACATGCAATTAAACATAATGAAGTGCCCAATAGGGCAATGTTTCTGGGGAGAAAACAAGATGCCATGCCCTATAGGGTGACCTTCCAGTGACGAAAAAACAAGATGCAGTGCTCTATATGTAGCAGATACATGCAAGAAAGCATGTAAAAAAATATGTCCTATAATGGTGCCCTTTAAGGAAATACAACAAGATGCAGTGCCCAATAAGGTGCATTACATACAAACAAGAATATATAATGAAGTGCCTTATAGAGTGACTTTCCAATGGAGAAAACATGATGTCATGCGCTATAGGGAACAGATACATGCAAGAAAATATGGTGAAAACATTATTAATTGCCCAGAGAAAACAAGACGCAGTGGTTAATAGGGAGCTTCTAAATGTAAGAAAACATATTGGCCTTTTAGTGGAAGTTGGCCTTTTAGTGGAGAAAGCAAGATGCAGGTTCCTACAGGGAGCAGATACATACCGTACAATTAAACATAATGAAGTGCCCTATGCAGTCCTGCATGATGCAGTGTCCTACAGTATGGTCTACCATACTGAAACATTAAGTGTCCTATAGGGTGACTTTCCAGTGGAGTAACCATAATGTAGTACCTTATAGGGAGAAGATACATGCAAGAAAACATGATGCAGGGCCCAACAGGGTGACCTTCCAGTGGAGAAAACAAGATGCAGTGCCCTATAGGGAGCAGATACATGCGATTAAACAAAATGAAGTGCCCTATAGGGTGATGTACCAGGGGAGAAAACAAGATGCAATGTCCTATAGGGGGCCGCTACATGCAAGAAAACATAAATAAGTGCCCTATAGGGTGATGTTCCAAGGGAGAAAACAGCATGCTCTATACTGTAGGTCCTGGAATAACCCAGGTTCTTCCAGTCCAACCATTGCACACCATGTCTTCATTGTGCTGGCTTTGCGCCCATGTGCATCATCATGCTGGAACAGGTTTGGACCTCCTAAGTTCCAGTGAGAAGAATTTATACTGCTGCAGTATGCAATGACACATCACATCAGTTTCACAAGCTGAGAGCACTTCTCTTCAACCCGAAAACTGCTCAGTTTCAGAACGTTAAGTGCAATGTGAGCGCAGGGGAGTGGGAAAGGGGGGACAATCGTGCTCAGGCACAGTACACCACGAGGCCTAGTGTGAGATGATAAATTGAGATATAGTAACTATGTGTGCATGTGTTTCAGGTGCCGTAGTGATTCCCGTTACAGACGACGGGCACATAGAACAGACAGTTCTGACTGGAGATCCTCCAGCACAGAGAGCAGGTACGCACTCAGAATGAGAGAGAGGGGGGGGGGCCTATGCTTAGAAAAAATTTATTGGGTCAGTCAAATATCATTGACAAAGTGAAAGCACTCTTTCTTACGTTGTAGAATTGCAATGAAGAGCAGGAAAGAAAACATCAATTTCCTTTTTAGTAATAAACTAAAAAAAAACACACAGAAATTGAAAAATGAAATCATATTTTTTCCTCGTAGGATATACACAACAGTCCATTTATTTTTACCCAGCTTCTCCACCAAAAGAGCAGCAACTGTTGTTTTTTTATTTTGTTTTTTTCGACTCTTTAACTCTGAGCCATGTTGCTGGAAACACTTGACTTTTGGCTCTTCCTACTGTTCCAGATAAGAAATCCAGCAAGCCCCAAACATTTTTTTTCTCTTTTCTGTATACTTTGACCCAAAAATAAGCACCAATAGTCAGAATATCTCACCTGAAAATGATTTAGAAATGTATTGTGCATTGTGCAAAAAGATAAAACATGATTTGACCCAGTGCCAAGTAACCAGTAAAGCAGGATGTCATTTTTTGTGCTTGAAATCTTCTGTAAATGCCAATAAGTTTTTACAATTTCATTCACAAGTAATTTCATCACAAGTCCCAGTTTCGACTTGAACACCCCTTGCAATAATAACTTATCGATAAAAGATGTTCATAAACATTCTCAGTGTTGAGTTGTTTCATGTTTTGTCTTCCTGTGACTCCCACTCTGTGTTGAACATACATGACAACTGTATCTCATGAGTCTTTTTGCTGTAGCAATGTAAACACCTTATGATTCTGTGGTGCAGATGTGGAGACGGCAGTAAATCAGGCTTTCAGCGCAGCAGCCACGGTTCAGGAGAGCATGGAGGGTTTGAATGGTGTTCAGCGGTGAAGCTCGCCACTAAAATTCCCTCCAAGTGCACGGTAAGTGTGTGAAAGTGCCGCCCGGTGCGCTAATAGCTCCCCGCTGCTGCTCTCTTAAAGGCTGTCTGAAAACGTTGATTTCTTTTTTGCCGTTTAAAGCGAATGAAAGAACAAGATGGTGCCATTTTACACATCGGTATCACTCATAAACACACACGCAGAGACTGTTCAATATTTATCTAAGGTATCTATCTGTCTAATAGTGTGTGAATTATTAAAACACAAATAAGTGTTTATACTACAGTATATACTTTATATACTCTGAAATGTCAGCATTCATTGTAAAAACCAATGTTTTAGCAATTAAAAGTCACATGATAAGAGAAAAAATTTAACAATTCTCTTTACTACTGTAGATCTATAAGATCTTATTTTGTCAGCAGATCATTTCAATTATTGTAAACATTTATTTCTTAATATATATATATATATATATATATATATATATATATGAAATAGAATAAAATGAGAAAAAAGAAAGAAAAATCATCGTATAACAATCTTATATAATCTTAAAGAATTTTAATATTAAAAAAAAGTTTTTTGGTGTAATATAATTAAAAAAGTAAACGTCACGTATTCTAGATTCATTACATGCAAAGTAAACAATTTCAAGCCTTCTTTGTTTTCATTTCAATGATTGCAGCTGAAAAAAAATAATGAAAAAAAAAATCAGTATCTCAAAATCTAGGAATATTTCCTAAGATTAATCAAGAAGTAAAAAATATGCCAATTCAGAAATGTACAAATTCAGAAAATTATATTAACCTGTGGCACTGTTGAGGCATTACTGAAGACCAGGTTGCTTTGATAGCAGCTTTCAGCTTGTCTGAGTCAGGTGTTACCTGACTCAACTTACTCTTCACAATATCTAATACTGTAGATTCTCTACGGAATTCAGGTCAGGTCAGTTGCTGGCACAGTAATATCAACTTGCACTGTGGGCAGGTTCAAGTCCTGGTGGAAAAGGAAATCAAGCATCTCCATAAAGCTTGTCAGTAGATAGAAGAATGAAGTGTTCTAAAATCTCTGGTAGATGGCGTTGTTTTTGGACATGACACCAGCAGATGACATGGGACACCAAATCATTACCACCTGATGATGTTCAAACTATTTGGATTATGTGCCTCTTCACTCTTGCTCTAGACTCTTGGGACCTTGATTTCCAAATGAAATGCAAAATTTACTTTCATCTGAAAAGAGGACATTGGACTTTTTTATTTCAAAAGCGAACTTGGCAACAGTCCAGCTCTTACTTTCTTCTGCCCAGGCAAGACACTCTGATGTTTCAGGAGTGACTTGATACTAGGAATGCAACCATTTGTGGCTTTTCAGCTTCACTTCACTCCTAATGAAGCGCTCCCAAGGTCTTGAATCAGCTTCTTCATGCTGCAATCATCACTGTTGCTTGTGTACCTCCTCTTACCACATTTTTCTTTTACAATCAACTTTACATGAACATGATTTGAGATAGCACATCCTGTGACATTCCTTGTGGAGGGTGTCCATGAACATCTTCTGGACAACTGTCAAGTCAGCAGTCTTCCCCATGATTTTGGTTGCATGACCTGGACGAGAACGAGAAATACTGTCTATTTATAATGTATGAATAGTAATTTATATTCTCAGAGGTGAAATTAAATATACACATATTTTAAGATACAGTGGAACCTTGGATTACGAGCATAATTCGTTCTGGAAGTGGGCTCATTTTCCAAAACACTCGTAAACCAAATCAAATCTTCCCATAAGAAATAATGAAAACTCAAATAATTCATTCCACAGCCCCAAAAAATAGCCCCCACCTCGCTTTTTAAGTTTCACAACAAACACACACACAATGGAAATACTGTTTTAACAGGAAAAAAAAAAATCTCTCTAATGACACTCGCGTGAGCGCAGACTAACGGAATCACTGCTGTAAAGTAAAAAAACAAACAAAACAAATGAACCAGCACCTTACCTTGGAAAAGAATCGCGACAGAGCAGAGTTTTTGTGTAGAGCAGAGAGTGTGTGTGTGTCTGTTTGAAGCCAGGGAGGGGGGGTGAAAAGGCGAGAGAGTGTGTGTGTGTGTGTGTGTGTGTCGGTGTCACAAAACAAGACATGCTAGTTTTTCAAGTCAGAATTTATTAAAAATCTTTGCTCATCTTGCGGAACACTTGTAAACCGAGTTACTCGCAATCCGAGGTTCCACTGTATTGGATTTTTCATTTTCATGAGCTTTAGGCTGTAATCATCAAAATGAAAACAATTTGTTTCACATGATGTGTTATGAATGTCAGTTTTTGAACGAAATTTCTTTTACACAAAATTTATATTTTTACAGATGCACTCTATATATCATATCATAATCTCATAATAAGAAGTATTAAATAATATCTCTTTCAGACATAATATGCAAAATATTCACATATAAAATAAATAATTAGAATAATCATTATATAAATCATATTTATAAATAAACCTTCTGGTTATATAACCAGAAATTATAATCAATAAGTAGCAATGTGATGAAATTGTTACTCACTCGCTCTCTAGACCTCTTACCCTGTTCAGGGTCGCGGGAGGTCTGAAGCCTATCTCAGGAAACTCGGGGGCACACAAGCACAAACACTCTCACACACCCACTCACACACTATGTGCAATTTGGGAACACCAATTAGCCTACTCTGCATGTCTTTGGACTGTGGGCGGGAAACACACACACACTCAGATCCAAGCTGGGAATCAAACCATGACTCTGGAGGTGTGAGGCCACAGCGCTAACCGCTACGCCACTGTACTGCCAATGAAACTATTTATATAGAGGAATTATTAAAGGAAGCTGAAATTCTGGATCCTTTTACGCTAATGTGGATTTAAATATTTTTATCAAGATGGCCAATCCGGAGGTCAGGGTGGATCCGGGGAGCAAGGCAGGAGTATTCCCGGGTTAGACTCCGGATCCGCTCTGTCACTGCTTACTCTACTGTTGCAACTAATTACACTAATTAAAATTTTTTTTTTATAAAAATCATCATAATTCTTTTTGTTTTCTAGCAGATTCTCATTAATTAAACATGACGACTGACCCACCAGCCTACAGTATGTGTATGTGTTACTTCTCCTGTTGCCCCAAATGTTCTGAACAGAAAGCAACCTTTTAATAAATCCTTCGCTGATGATAATTTTCAGGAGAGAAGAGCTCTCTCATATACACACCACACACTCACAAACACACACACACACACACACACACCCTATACACATGTATGAGATTTGCATTAATTAACTTTTAAACCAGAGTGGGCTTTCGAGTGTTTCCCAGTTCCAGTAATTATACACACTCTAACTCTCATCTAACCTTTCATCCCTCTCTCAGTGAGTCTGCTATCAAAGAAAAAAAAAAACAGAACAACACACTAATTTCTCTAATTACATTTTATATAATAACATGGCTTTGGTGTTATTTTTCTCTGATATGATTTGTAGATTTTTTTCCCCCCAAAATGTGTGTATTAAGTGTGTATGTGTTAAGAATTTACTAGTTAAGGGCAAAAAATGTGAAGTAAATGGAAACTGTATTTGATTTTTATTTAAAAAAAATATATCAGTTAATCTCCTTTTACAAATGCAATAAATATTCATTATTGGAATTCTTATTTTGTTCAAGAGCAGCTCAGGAGGTCATAACACAGTAGATCTTTTTGGGGGTTATAAACAGAAAGAGAGCAACCTGGTTGGAAAGTGATGCAAGCGGCCTAGCAAACTGTATTTAACCTGACTGGAAATTTAATCAAGACGTGTATTTACAGTAGGAATGGGTTAAAAGTTAGACTAAAACTTCTCCAAGTATTATTATGGATTATAATTAAAAGACATAAAGAGCTGTTCACCTAAACCGACACTTTAACACGCTGTAGCTTGAAATCGTTCTCACTGCTAGGTTTTATGTCAGTGGCTAAATGATGCTAAGCGGCAGTCTCAAAGTTTTTATACTAGAGAGAAACTGAAGGCATCTTGTGTTACTGCTACCAAGCAGTAGGTAACTTAGCCAGTTAGCCAACCCCTGTCATGAGTTATCTAGACAGTATTAAGTCAGTATAAAATCTTACTTGTTAAGCTCCTGGTTAGCCAACAACTATAGCGTGTTAGCTAGTTGGCCAACCTCTACTTAGAATTAGCTACTTAGCTACTTATCACATACAAGTATAAACTAGTATACCCTTCGATATGTACCTAGTATGAGCTATGTAGCACCAAATCAGTTTTAGCTGGAATTAGCCTGTTAGTAAATACCTGTCTAGTGTTAGTTAGCTAGCATATATTTAGAGTTAGTTAGCTAGCACATATCTAGTATTAGCAAGTTAGCCAACACCTACAGTATCTAGAATTACGTTTAGTAATTTAGTTTTTTTTTTTTTTTTGATGTTGTGCTTAGGTGAGATATATAAGATTGCTAAAATAGTTTATAAATTATTCTAGCTAGCTAACCAGCAAACTTACCCTGCTAAATTCCTAATTAGTTTTAACTATTTAGCTGAAATTAGTAGCCTGTTCGATCAAATAAAAAAGGTTGACACTTTTCCGATTCTCAACAGCACAAAGGAACATTCTAGAAAACAAAGCATCCTGCTGTTTTATATACTGTGTATATAAAATCACTACAGTTTGCTGCTGTTTTTGCAACCAGGAGGCACAAACTTTGTAGCTGCTCATGTTTTCTTTCTGTAAATGTTCCTCATAACAATGAAGCATGTTGTGTTTATAATATTAAGCTTAACAATGTATTGAGATTTGATTTTTTAAACTTTTCTTTTGGGATACAGTAGGAGAAGAGCAGTAAGGGGAGAAGGAGGTGAAGCGTTATGAACAGCAGTAAGACAGTGTGGGGGGTTTGGGGTTTTGAAGACGAGGTTTATTTGTCTTTTTCTTGCCTTTTGCCGCTCTAATGATGCACTTACGTTACCCGCTCTTCCCTTTTTCTTACACCGTACCTACTTAAGGAGGAAGTCTGGATTGGTAAGTCGATGCTATCCGCAGATTTAGGGACTTACTGTAGGACGCTGGAGGACTTTAAAGCTCTTCCTGACCTAAGGGGACCTAAACTCAAACCAAATGTCTCAATCCAAATGTTTAGTTAGACTGGATTAGATGGAAGTCTTTTTTTTCTCTCTGTCTTTTTATTATATATTATTTTTCTATGATGTTTAATAGACAGAAACTTTAAACACGGCTTTCTTTGCTGTTTTTTTTTTCTTTCTTCTTTTTTTGCCAAGTGTTTTATTATTATTATTATTATTATTATTATTTATTTTCCTTTTTAATCTCTTTTTTCTCTTCTTAATAAACCAGTCTTTTATTTTATTTTTACACTTTCCCTTTTAGTGCATATTATCAGTTCTCCTTTCATTTCTTCTCCTCTTCTGGCATGTGACAAATTTGCATGACTTGTTTTTTAAATAATTCTGATCTTAATTCTGGTCTTAATTTCTTCTCTGTGCTTCGTAGGCTTTTGTAGAAAAGCTCACTCTGCTGCTAGAAGATTAGCACTTGATTTTTTTTTCTTCATTAAAAAAAATGAAACAGCATTGTTTTCTTACAGGTCGTACACTCACGTCCTGCGCTCGAACCATCCATCATGCAGGACTCGGCGTGTGTTCAGGGTAAAGGACGCAGGGATTACGATTCAGGAAATGACACGTCCTCTCCACCATCATCTAAAACCGGTGTCTCGAGGGTGCAGGACGCAACAGACAGACAGGAGAAACTGAAATTTATGGACAATTCGTCTGATTCAGGAAACTCTCTGAGCAGCTACGAGTCTCTGGGTAAAGCCGAGCGCAGAGACAGACATCTTGATGTGTCGGTTTTCAACAAGGTTAAAAGGTGAGAGATGAAAGCTACAGTGATTATTTTCTTAATCACAGCACTCCTCATGGGGTGCCAACACTGCTAAAGATTAAAGCATGGTGCATTAAAATTTCTGTTTAATAGTTATATTGTACAATGACAATGTAGACTCATTCCATGTTAAATTAAGGTCTCCTTACAGAAATCTTCACCATATCAATGATAACATTAACTTTTAAACCAGATTAAGTGCAACATTTTCTATTTATGTTGTTTCTGTACTTAGGAACACTTAGTTCCGATTTGGCGGGAAGCATTACACGAGTGGTGATAATAAACGGTAACAGCACTGGGAGGTTTCATTATATGTATCACTTCGCGTCACAGGTGTTCTAACAATCGTTAATACACTGACTGTTGGTCTTGAGGAGAGAGCAGCTGTCTGCCAAAACCCACATTCACAACCATACACAGAAGCATTTTCAGCAAGAACGTTATGTCATATTAAACCCCACTTTGTCGACTTAGTAATTGCTTCTAGTTGTTCCGCATCGCCTACGGCTACACAACTAACTTGGTTTTAACACAAGGCTAAATGCCAAATCCCACTCTAACCCCTGATCAAGTCCACTACTTGGTGTGTAGAACAAGGGATTGTACACCCTACAGTACATAATGCACTAGCCTTCCAATAAATGCTTTTTGGGATTTAACCCCCAGAACCCAGAATTTAACAGAGATGATATTCTACAATGAAATGAAAGAAAATATAAATGGAAACTTAGTAGATTTACAGGATTTAAGAATAGAACTACTTTCACTCCTGTTAATTACAGCTCCACTAGCCGCTGGTTAGTGTCATATTTTCGTATTGTCGTAGCTACTTTTACAATCTGAATGTAATTATTCTGACTAGAGATTACAACTTAACTGGTTATATGGACACTGATCACTCTGATAAGATGCGAGTTAACATGCTCAAAGAGTTTAATCAGAATATAGTTTATTTGACATCCGCAATTTTTTTTTTTTTTATCCTATTTTATTGCATTTAACTTTCAGGTCAGATTATGCTTCTAATCTTTTCTGATAAAATCCCACATTACACTATGTGTTATGATTGGGTACAAAAATTCAGTATCCTCTATGATTGATTAGATGTTTTACTACCTGTCGATATCGAGCGAATCAGTGCTCCTTCCTCAGCCAGAGAGTGGATGAAACTCTTCATATTACCTAATGTTACCCCCACGGGGCAAATGTGCAGAAAGAATATATTTTATTCCAACAAGACAGAAATGATCTACTCAGGTGTTTACATGTCTAACATTTGTCTATCACAAGCTATTACTCTGAGTGGGCTGGATCCGGTCAGCCTGTTCTGATCGGGGTGGTCACATGATGCAGTTTTCTCCATACTATTAATGGAATATTATGTTCCATGTAAACGCACCTAGAGAAGCTACATAATAGTAATAGACTCTTTCTGACTACTTGGGATTTTATACTTAGAATTCAACTTGGGTAACATGCCTACATAATAGAAACTTTATGTATTAATTATTACAAATTTCAGCAAGTAACGTTATATTTAACCTAAATTCAGTTTATACAGTAGCAAAAATTTGTTATATTCACAATTTTGTGCAGCATGGTCAGCTAATATTGTCACACGTCTCCTGTAATTCCAGCGATGAGTCGAGCAGCTGCGTTGGATTCATGAGCCATCGTTCTCCATCTGCTGTTAAATATCATTATCGCTCAGAAACTCGGTCTCGCAGCAGGAGCCGATCGTCACGGAGTTCTCGCCACTGGGGGCGTTATTTATCCAGGAGCAGGTCTCTGTCCTCCAGTCGCAGGTATGACACGAAAGACACCTCAGTTTTGCCGCACTCGTGTGATTATTCAACTGGAATAATTACCCCAGTATGGCTCTATGTGCGTGTGTGTGCGTGTGCAGGTCGTATTCACGTTCGTCCAGTCACTCTTGTGACTCCAGGAGAGGCAGTGTGTGTAGCGTGAGCAGCCGACGGAGTGGAAAACATTCGAGATACACACCGGACCGGTACGCAGCAGTGCTCTAACTTGTCTTTAGTTGTGATGTTCTGAAATCATACTAAAAGCAAAAAAAAAAAAAAATCCAGCATTTATCATGATGTCCTCTAGGACATTCTGTTACTTAATCAGCTGAGGCAAGGTAAAGTTTGTTAGACTTTTGCACTGTCATTACCACCACCAGTTTTAGGTAAAACGTTTTCCCAGAAGGCATTGCAAATCTAAAACCTTTCAGAACAAAAAAAACATTTCTAAATAACAATGAAGCTCAAAGTTTGTTACTTCTGTTCCTGAAAGCATCCGAGAGAGAAGAAGCTCCAGCTCTTGTGAGAAGCCGTCAAAGCGAAGCAGGAAGCGCAGCAGGAGGAGAATCTGTTCGCCGCTGAGGAAAAGGAGAAGAGACTCACCCAGTCATCTAGAGGCGCGAAGAATTACCAGGTCTGAACACAGCTACATCACTCCACTCACTCCACTCTAAAAGCTGATAGATTACATTTATAGAAGTGAATCAGATCCAGATACCTCGCTAAAGTGTATGCGAAGTGAGCCTGATGGCTTTTAAAGAAGCAAACTTACAATCGTAGCCAAAAGTTTTGAGAATGACACAAATATTAATTTTCACAAAGTCTGCTTTTTCAGTGTTTTTAGATCTTTTTGTCAGATGTCACTATGATATACCGTGTAAATATAATTACAAGTGTTTTTTCACGAGTGACAAAGGCTTTTATTGACAATTACATTATGCTTATGTAATGAGTCAATATTTGCAGTGTTGACCCAGCTTTTTCAAGACCTCCGCAATTCGCCCTGGCAAGCTGTCAATCAACTTTTGAGCCATACCTTGAATGGCAGCGGATTCTTGTATACTCAGTGCTTGAAGTTTGTCAGAATTGGTGCATTTTTTGTTTGTCCACCTGTCTCTTGAGTATTGACCACAAGTTCTCAACGGGATTAAAGTTCTGGCCATGGACCCAAAATTTCAACGCTTGGTTCCCCAAACCACATAGTTATCACTTTTGCCTTATAAAGGTGCTCCATCATGCTGAAAAAGGCATCGTTTATAACCAAACTGTTCTTGGATGGTTGGGAGAACTTGCTCTCGGAGGATGTTTTTGTGCCATTCTTTATTCATGGCTGTGTTCTTAGTCAAAATTGTGAATGGTCTCAGGATGCTTTACTGTTGGCATGACACTGCCAACTGATGATAACTAAGTGTAACACAGCAAATATTGTCTCTTTGCCTAAACTTAATCTAACTGTCAGTAAAAGCCTTTGACACTTATGAAGTGCTTGTGATTATACTTTAGTATACCATAGTAACATCTGACAAAAAAGATCTAAAAAGAGTGAAGCTGCAGTCTTTGTGAAAATTACTATTTGTGTCATTCTCAAAACTTTTGGCCACGGCTATAGAACAGACTAAAAGACAGGCTTTATTTATCATATTCTTGTTGTTATCTCTCTTTTCGACAGTGCGAGGAAGCGGCCGATTCCCTATTACCGTCCGAGTCCTTCCTCTTCCTCGAGCCGCTCGAGCAGCCTGTCGTCCTGGAGCCTGTTCTCCCTCAACCGCAGCCAATCACGGAGCCCGCTCCACGGCCGCAGCAGGAATCGCAGCCGTTCTTCGTACCGCAGTTATCGCAGCTCATCGCTCAGCTCCACCTACAGCAGCAGGAGCTACGACTCGCTAGCCAGCTATAGCCGCGCTCGCCGCTAAATTACAGACAAGAAAACAGAACTGGGTTTTTTTTTCTCCCCTTAAAATAGTGACATATCACAAATATACATAAGCTAGCAGAAGTGAAAAACAAGCACAAATCTAAACATAGAAGCTGGATTTATAGAGAAACAATGAAAGATATGACAAGCTAAATCTGACTCATGAGCTAGATCCTATTAGCAAGATATGACTAGCGAGAAGGAGCTATTGCTACATTTATCACAACAGCATAGTTCCAGCTAAAATTACAGTTAGCCAAACATAAAGTCAAGAAATGAAATCAAATACAAGTTAAACAAAAATAATAAATGAGCAAAAATGAAAATAATTGTATCTAACTTGGTTAACAATGAAGCAGACCAAGAGCTAGCATGGGATGAGGACATTTAGAGACAGATCGCTAGATACTTTATTGATCCTGAAGGAAATTATGGTAATTTACACAAAATCTGAGGCAAAGATAGGGGTGTTTGTAAGCTAACAAGAAAATATGAAGGAAAAAAAAACAGTTTAAAAGAATGAAACTGTGAATGGATACGGGATGCCATGTGGTGGAAAAAAACACCACGGAACACACTGGAACCTTTCTGTATTTGGTATCACTTTCTTTTTACTAGCATTCCAAATGGCTAGCAGGCTATATGTGTGTGTTTGTGGGTGTGAGTGGGTAAAAAAAAAAAAGTCTTTTTTTTGTTGTTGTTTAGCCGCACTATAGTGGTTAAACCAACATAAACTACAGTGTCCCTTCAGATTAGTAACCTCGAGGCGCACAATTTCACGCCTGACGTGTGACTTCTTTTTTTATCCAACCTGCCGTCACTTTCTCTCTCGCTCGCTCGCTCTCTCTCTCTCTCTCTCTCTCTCTCTCTCTTTCTCTCTTTTTTTTCCTTTTGAAGAAACGTTCAGAAATCGCTCGAGGACAGAGATGTATAGCCTCCATAACAGATTTTACTGCTCGCCGGCATTGTTTGACACCTGCATCACATTTTCTTCCTTTTGAAAAATGTGCCACGCAGCCCGAACGCACGCTTCATCAACTCAAATGCCAGCCGTATTTATCTTCCACCCGAGTGCAAGACAATTCAAATGCCAGTAGCCGTTACAGCGACGCCGCTTATGACGCCGATAATGACGGACGATTTGAATGAGACAGGAGCCCATCTGTCTGCACTAAAGCGCTTCTTTTATTTTATGGGAACATAAATTCATTTGTATATCTACAGTGTAAGACCTCTAAATACTGAATAATTTATCATGCAGTGGTGAATGGCATAGATGTACATACAGAGTTCTGACTTTAGACCAGTTTAATTAATTAATTTATTTATTTATTTGAATCCAAAGTAGTGTTCAGGTCATGCATGAAAATGAGTCCTTGTGCTACCACAACCACATTTTCACAATCTGGACGGAATATGGCTGTGCCATCAGGAAAGAAGAACTCCATAGATGTGATAACCCGGTCATTCGGTACATTCAGGTCATCAGTTGACATCATTTTATTGCCACATAACGTTGCTGAGTCTAGACCTGAGCAACTGAAGCAACCTCAGATCATAACACGGTCTCCAGAGGCTTGTACAGTGGACACTATGCATGTAGTGTATCTCTTCATGCTCTTCCCATCTTAACCGTTTCTTAACGTTCTAAGAATGTAATCCAAAACATTCCCAGAATAATATCCCAATCGTTCTTATAACGTTAACTAAACGTTCCAGGAATTCCTAGAAAATTGTACTGCACAGAAAATTGTTTTAGGAACCTAAAACATCCTCCAAACATCCTAAAAAATGTGTAAAAACTAAGTGTACAAAATTAAACAAAAGGAGGCAGACAAAAAATTACACACTTACTGTAGCCAAACCTGTAGCTAAAGCTAGGAGTAAGAAATTGTAAAACCGTAAGCAAATATTTTATAAATATTTTTGAATATATTTTATTAATACATTTTCATCTACATTTTCTAGGACTTGGATATGTACATCTATAGCAATTCATCACAAGTCAATTCAGTCATCACAATTAGTTACAAAGTAATAAGCAATGGAAGAGCTCTTTCTTTAATTAATACTGGATTTTATTTTTATTTATATATATACTGACATCATTTCACATTCTGTGGTATATTAAATATATTATATGTTTTGTTTATTTATTTATTTACTATTTATTTAACTTATCATATTTATTTCATTTTTCGTCAGAACATGGAAAGCAGCCAGATACTTGATTTTTATATATTTGTTGTATTTATTACTTTTTATAATCTAGATGATTTAGTAGTCAGTAGAAATAATTAATTTTTCTATGTGTATTAAGTATAAAATTTTGTATTTCTTATTTTTATTTGTTTTAAACTCACCCGCTATCACACACACTCATGTTACACAAATGTTACAAATTTATACAAAAGTTGCAAATCACAGCCACTGAGAATTATATAAAGCATCCACTTAAAGTTTGCTTCGCAGTTATGAAATTGTGAAATGGGAATCATTTTAGAAAGAATTATTTAAGTATAATAGATATGATTCTGAAAATGTATGAAAGTCAACACCAGCCTTTGGAGGATGTTCAAATCTGAGGAAAAACATGTTAAAGATTAAATACACGTTTCTAGCTTTAATTAAATGTTCAACATTTGGGGGGCTTTTTTTCTATAATTATGAACATAGACCAAGCTACACTTTCATTTTCAACAGTTTAGCATGATGATCTGTAAATCTTTTGTGTATATTATGCAGAGGATTAATATGACTGAAGTAAGCATGTGTATAATTTATTGAAAAGGGCGTGGATTTGTAAAAAAAAACAACAAAAAAAAACGAATTCTGGCTGTTATAAAGATTCAGCATATTTATGATGTCAAACTGTATGTACTATATATTACAAAAAAAGATAATACTGGAATTTCAAGAGAAATGAATACGGTTACACCAGCGTTGTCTGAAAAGCCGGACGTACAGTATCTCGAAGGCCATTTCATGGAGAACCAAACTCAAAGTTCTCTAGTTCTTTGTGAAGTTCTGTGTATTATATTGTACAGTGCATCATTTTATTCATTGTTCATTTAATCCAACTGAACAAACAGTTCACATGGCGCAGACGCTAGAGTTCCTGTCTTACTTAGCACGTCATTAGCGTCAGGCATGGTACAACAAAAAATGTGTAGATTTAATTTAAATAAATTCTAATAAACGTCCAAAATACTGAAATTCTTCTTTGCTTACTGTTATTATTAGAATGGGCACTTTAATAAACACCCCAAATGCTACAGTTCTTTACTACCTAACTTCCTTTCTAAAACGTCCCAAACACTTCAGTTCTTCTTTTCTTATTATTTTTATGACAAAATTGTCAATTTTAATAAATGTCCCAAACAATTTTTTTTTGTACGTCCAGGGTCTGGGTTAGATTCCCGTCTCGGCTATTGTGCATGGAGTTCTCCCTACGGAGGTCATGTTCTCCCAGTGCTTGGTGGGTTTCCTTGGGGTAATCCAGTTTCTAGCCAAAATCCAAAGACATGCAGCTTAGGCTAATTGTCGTTCCCAAATTGCCCATAGTGTGCTAAAATGGGAATTAATACAATAGTCACCATTGGTCTCCATTGTCCCTAGTTGGTTCCTGGATGAATGGATAGTTTTTATTACAATATAGTCATTTTTATTACTACAATTCTTCTCTTATTGTTTTTATTACAATGTCATCCATTTTAATAAACGTCCCAAACACTACAATTTATCCCTTCTTATAATTTTAATTACAAAATTGTCCATTCTAATAAATGTCCCAAACACTACAATTATTCATTTCTTATAGTTTTTATTACATCATCCAATTAAATAAATGTCCCAAATCCCTAAAACTGAAAAGAGTTTGTCAGTTTTCAGAATCGTTACTAGAACATCAGCCATTTGTCATAGGCACGGTGACTTAACTGGAGTGAACCCAAAAGCAGACGAATGATACTTGAATTATGTTGARATTCWTTTACTGRAMATATGGAGGCTTGAATGTGTAGGCACAATGGGAGCAGAGGAGAGAAGCAGCGTGTGTGTGCTTGGTGACTGAGAGAGTG
>QMIH01003064.1:0-16637 GCA_003987875.1 Clarias batrachus
AAAAATTATTCTAGGCAAGCAAGGTATACTAGGCAAGAAAAACACAGAGCTTGGGGCACGCAATAATTCGGCAATGAGTGGTTGCTTGGACAAGACTTATATAGAGTGAGTTRATGAAATGAAAATATGGAGCAGGTGTGCTTGAGCTGACGAATGAGGAGGCAATACCAAAGCTGTGGGACAGAATGTCACAGGGGATCAAAGTTTGGCTCGAGTCGTGGGCGTGACCTGGCGTGCCGTGACACATTGTTGTCACGGATTTGGTAATTAGATGATTGCGTGAGTGAGTGTAGGTGTCCAGCCATGTCACCTGTGAGCCACATAAACCATTTTGTAAACCATGTATAGGGCCATCTGCGTCTGGCCATAATAATATAAGCCTTTAGCCATGTTTAAAAGACTCATACATTTTATTGGATTTTTGTGAATTTTGCAGGCACTGAAATATAGACAGTGGAAGCTCAGTGGGTTAACGCTCTGGGTTTGTGATCAGAAGGTTGATGGTTCAAGCCGCAGCGCCACTGTTGGGCCCTTGAGCGAGGTGCTTAATCCTGTCCGCTCCATGGGTGCGGTATCATGGCTGACCCTGTGCTCTGGCCCCAACTTCCAAACTAGGGTATATGATTTTCTTTTTAGCTGTGCAGTAATGTATATATGAAAGGTAAAGGCTTAATTAATTAGTTAAAAAGATGTGCTGTATCTTTTCAGTTGCATTGTTAGTGATAGAACATTTAAGAATTTGCAGATCCCCTTAAACATCTTTGTTGAGGAAAAAAATATGAGTGGTCAAGTGTGAAAATAATCTTCACTGCAACTGACTCAACAGTTCTCTGCATCACCTTTGCACCTGACAGAGTTAGACAAACTGCATGACTGAGGGAAATGTCATCTCTTCAATATTTTACACCTGAGAAAGGTACAACAGTGTTGATAGAGCTTTTGAACAGTCCAGTTTAATATTCATTTTCTAAATAAACATGCAGTAGAATACATTTGCAAAATATAACACTTAATAAATACTTGAGTCAGTTAATGAGTCAGCTGACCATCATGAGCATGAGGCGAGAATATGTAAAACCCCTTCATACACCTTATATACATATTTTCTCATAGTAGTACTTTTTTTTTTTTTTTTTGTAAAAATACTTTTGTAATGGTTTTTAAAATGTTTAAAAGAAAATAAAGATTAAAGTTTAAAACAAACCCTACATGAAGATAAGGTAATATTTGTTAAGGTAAGATTCACCAAGAATTGTTCAATGGGATGAATATCTGTATTCTGTCTATATTACATGCTGCTATGTTGGTCTTTGCTTTTGTGGGTAACTACCAGAAAACTACTTTTATAGTTTTGGTTCTATACTTGAGTTTAATTCTATACTTCTTTACTTAAGTTTAAGATGGAGATTATTTCATCTGTGTGTAGATGCAGTTAGTAACCTATCTGGTGTATGATAAAATATGTTTTAATTGTGACTATATACATTTATTCAGTGACATCTGTCTGCTTTTCGGGCATCTATTTCTGTATATTAAATGTTTAAAACAAAAAGAACATTGTATTCTGTTGTTGCCAGAATGTCACTATGTATCAATTAGTCATTAGAGTAGCTTTGTTCAGAGATTGCTGGTTTGAATTATATAATGACATCAGTTCCTCTCATAAACATACAAACCATGCTGTTCAGTGGCATATTTTCTGAGGTACTAGAGATATTTTTGCAATCTTTTCCAACATAAATATCACATTAATTTTTTTTAGCACAGGGATCTTCAACCCAGTCCTGGAGCGCCTGTGTCCAACACAGTTTGGTGATTATTCTGATCAAACACAGCTGATTCAACAAATTTTTTAGTTCCTTGGTTTAATGGGTGTTTTTAGGTGTTGGCGAATTACAAACTGTGCTGGACACTGGCTGTCCTGGAATGGACTTGAAGACCCCTGTATCCTAGCCTTTCATGACTTAACTGGGCCGACTTAACTGTACTTAACTGTAGTCAGTTGATGCAATGTGATGTATTTTAATCAGCCAAAGACATGACTGATGAACAATGATTCATTTCAATGTACATCTGGGATATGTATGATGTCAAGAACACCAAGTTCTAGCTTTTTAAATATGACTAACATCACAAATTATTATATTTTTGTAGATTAGGAGTTTATTTTGGTTGATATTTAATTTATTTCTAAAATTAAAAATAATGAATAAAATTGCAGGAATGTTACAWCTTATTTAAAACCAACACTTTAATGTTCTTTGTAGTAGACACTGCATTCTGAACTCCTCAGGGTGAGTCATGAGTCATGCAGAAATTATTTTCATATAATTGTTTAAATGGATTTTGAACTGTTGATCAGCTGAACCTTAACAGAACATACAGATTTTAGCAACTTTGCTTCTGTGAAATGCTAGCTCCGGCTAAGGATGTAAGTGTGGAAAAACAGAATATAAAATATTAATACAGTAAATTCATTTAAACGTATAGTTTTATTATAGGTTAAATAAAAAAAGATGCATGTTTCTACAGTTTGCATATCTCTTTATACTTGTAGAATGGGATTTTGTGATGAACAGCAGTGTAATGTTTTCAGGTTATACTAAGGAAAGACAAATATTATGTTAAACATATTTACTGTAGGAGATTATGTGTCTAGATATGAATACAACATTCAGGAGGTTTAGGTGGACTGTAATAATTACTTTTAAAAGCATTATTTTATTAAAGCATCAATAATTAAAGCATCAGTTTTGAAGATATGCAAATCTCCAAATTTGATTATTCACTGCAGCAGAAATGTCCGGTTGTATCTTCAAATGGCTCCAAGACAAAAAAGCAGGAAGACCAACAGCAGATTAAGTGTCTCAGAATTGTGTATGTGTATTAAATTACGTACAGCTCAAATGACAACAATATGGTTTTATGAGCMAGCACTCTGTCAAGAAAAACATGGGCACAGATGTGAAGGCACACACAAAGGCACATCATCTTGTCTCCACTTTGCCTTCAGGAAATTCAATTGGAATGAAWCTGGAGGCATTTTCCTAGTCATCCACACTTTCCGAATAACTTSAATCAACTCTTTCCTTTCATAGTTACTAGAATCACATAAGGATGTGTACTGGAAAAAGTGCTTCGGTTTTGATGTACATAGGATGGAAAATGAGGTGTCATGAGAACAATTAGGGTAAGAGTTCTCATTTATTTCACACTGGAAGATGTATTAAATGTCTGTTCTAGACATTATGCTCTAGACAGAGGCAAAAAGACAGAAAGTGGGGGAAAAATAAACAAGTAAGAGAAGATGGATGAAGACAAAAACTTGGTGTGGCAGATGATGGATTGCTTGCACATCAATGCTTCAYAAAAGGGACATAGACCAGCATGGTTAACAAAGATCCCAATTCACACTTGGTATTAACATCCCCTTCATAATAGTGTGAATCCAGATGCATCCTGTAATCTGGGCATTAATATCTGTCTTTAGTGATCTGATCACTAGTTTATTGTTATGATAAAAATTAAAAGTCTGAGATGTTCCAGAATGCATTATTTAACACACTACAAATGTAATTAGGCCACACAAGTCCCAGAACACCACTGAAAGTGCTCTGAACGATAGGATCGCAGTATGCATTTGACCTTTATTTAGCTTTGTCCACTTGTAGTCTGATCATCACAGATGGATATCAGCACCCACCTCAAACACATCTGAGCCGAACAGTTCTGTTTAAATGATAGGCAGTATGTTATCCCAGAATTGTTGTGAATAACAAAAGAAGAAAAAATTTGCCTGTAGCAAATGATAGACTGTGAATTACAATACAGCTGCACTACTGATGTAGCAATGATGCAAGAACCGTTTATCCAGATTTGTATTTAAAAATAGAATTGTTACACATCATGTTCTGGTAGACAATGACACATACATTTGCAAAGCTGCATAGCAGGGGATAATGGCTTTATCATAGCGATTGCAGCAGATGGTCAACACTTAACACACTTAACGAAACATAACATAAAGGCTAACTGTGGATAATGGTGTAGATATTACAGAAATCTACAGCAAAAGCAGTCGCTTTATTGCTGGTCAATGGGGACAAATGTCTTCCCCTACCAATGGTCACAAGATGCTCTGACTTATTTCTTATGAAATTTAATGCGTTGAATGCATTAGCTAAATTAGGTTTTCAATAAAAGAAACTTTCTAATGATTACTATTTTTATAACTAGGTGTTTCTTAATGTACATCATTCACAGAWAGACMAGTAATCCCTAGAAAACTTTTTTCCATTATTTCCATAATTTATAATTAAATTTAACAAAATATCGACAAAATATCTTTCTAAATGTATTCCCAAAAATCCATGGCTGTGGTTGTGTCACAGTGTTGTGCAGTGAATTATACAATACACAAATAAATAAAAAAAGAAAGCAGTATTATTTTAAAATACTTAAACCATAATTAAGTGCTATAAATAACTATAATTTAAATTATAGTGATATATACAGAACAATGGTGTCAGAGTGAGCCTTCTTGTATGACATTAATACAGTCACTGACATCAAGTGGATCATTTTCATTAAATATAGTGTTAAAATGAATACAGTGTTTTTGTGCATTATATCTCAGTATGTTTTAAGATTATTCACTTTCTATATTGCTATAGTGAAGAAAGGCTTGCAAGCACATGATTAAAAGCTATTGGTTCACCCTGACACCAGTGTTCTGTATATATCACTATAATTTAAACTTTAAGAAACACATACGCCATCTTATTCCATAATGGCTAACTGGGAAAATAAACTCACAACCCCAATGTTAAAAGAATCTCATAGGTTTAACTTATATTCTGGGTGTATGTACTGCAAGTAAGAGATAGTTTCTGATCCTTTCTCAGCAAAATGTCTTTCTGAAACACAGAATCAGTTTTAAATGCCTGTAGGGTTTTGCCCACTAGATGTCATCATTGTTGTATTCAATTTATGGATTTAGATGAAAATGAAGAGATTGAACTTGGGAAAAGAACAGAAGGAATCTTATGAATTTTGGCACCAAGATATCATCTGTAAAATAATACTATGTACATTACATAAATTTTTTGATATATGCACATAAAATGTCGTTCCCAAAGCCTTACTATCTGTGCAGGGATATGCAAAAATATTGTCTGTATTTGGCACATTAAGCCTGGATTGGAAACTTTAATGACTGTGCAGTGCTATACTTTCCATGCATGTACATTTTAAATTAGCATATTTCTTTAGAGTCAGTGAAGAGACCTTTGTGTAAAGGCAGACTGCCCTCATGATGGGCTGAGAAGGTATTCTATGTCACTAACTCACTCACTCACTCATTGTCTATACTGCTTAATCTGTCCGGAGACTATCCCAGGAGAATTAGGGCACAAGGCAGGGTACACCCTGGACACGGTGCCAATCCATCGTAGGGCGCACACACATACATGCACTCACACACATAATTTGGGAATGCCAATTAGCTTAATCTGTATGTCTTTGGACTGTGGTGGGAAACCGGAGTAGCCGGAGGAAATCCAATAAGCATGGGGAGAACATGCAAACTCCATGCACACAGAGAAAGGAATTGAACCCGAACCCTGGAGATGCAAGGCGACAGTGCTAACCACTACACCACCATCTGCCGCCTATTCTATGGGGCATTATTTATCTGTAATCAAAAACAATTTGCTCTCTGTATTTCAGCATTAAAATCATATACCGCAATGTTTCAAAATGATAAATATATACACAGTCTGTGTTGTTTTGCCATTTCATGTTGGTAAATTCCAGCTTGTGGTGAACTCTGTCAAACTTTGTTTTTTCACATTCACACAACTACCCTTGTAACTGATGATCTTTTGGACACAATGACAACATACGTTATAATATTCTACCACACATACCCTGATATTTAGGGATCTGTGAATATATTTGTAATGTGTTATTTATTTGTTCTGAAAACTCTGACAATGTAATAATACCACTTTTTCCATGACTGTTACAAAGTGCTGATGCTGGAGACTTCCATAAATGTCACATTTAAAATGATGCAGGTCCCTGTGTAAGCTGTTACTATAACAATGATAAAACATTACAACAAAAACATTAACATAAGCCTCCATTGCAGCCAAAACTACTAACAGAGCTGCGGTCATAGAAAATTGCTCAATACGCAACTTCTGGATAAAGCATTCAGTAGCCATGTCTTGTAATACTGATTACACATATATACATAGACATGAACTGTTATAGGAATTATATTAAAGTACTGTTATGAATTTCAATTTGCTTGAATTCTATGCTACAAAATAGAATCTTTAACTTTTTAGCATTTAGGAAATCCAGACTTCATCCCTCACTGCCATTAGTTTCAAAGAGGGTAATAAATAATAATAAGCTTTAAGATGCATAGAAGGCTGTAAGGTGTAAATGGTAAAATATGAATTCTTGGGTACGTCACATTTCAAGGCTGAGAATTATTTCAGCTCGTGCTTAGCCCTGCACAGAATTCAGATCGGTTCCATTTCTTTTTCACTTTTTTCAGAGAAGCCGCATATCAGAAGCAGAATTTGATTTTTATCATTCTGTATGTAGGAGTCATAGACTGACCTTTGTCAGGGAACACCCACATCATAGCTGAACATGAGGAGAAAAAAATGAATTCCCAGTATCAGCATTTAATACAACAGACATAGAACAGGCTGTTGCTGTTTGTCTGATTTGTTCTTCTTATTAGGCAATGTTTGTGTGGGTTTCATTTGGATTTGGATGGCAGCGTTATAGCAGAAAATGATGTACTGTACCATCCAAAGAAAGGCTGCTACAGTGGCTCCTTTCTCTTTCAGGACTGCCAAGACACCAGGGCAAGCATGAACCTCTTTGGATTCACAACAGCACCTGAGCATGTCGCTTCATTGGGCCCCTTTCAGACATTGCTCAGAATTTCTATGTCTCATTAGCCATCTGCCTGAGTGACTGGTTTGACACACGATCAAAGAACAGAGCAGAGTCAGTGGACATGAAAATGACAGGATCAACTGGCACTAGCTTGGCAGGAGACCCTGATCTGATATCAGCCTGAAAATGATTCTTCAAAGGATGTTTGGTCCTTTGGAAGAAGTTAACCAACTCAGCTACGGATGAAGCAGAGTACTTGAGAGTCTCAGAGCAAAACTGTAAGCTGAAACTCCCCCACAACCCAGTCTGGCTAGTCAAGTGTTTCCACACCTCATACAGCGTGAGAAAGGGGAGCTGGGTGAGGTATTAAACTTCCTTAGAGCTGAATTTGATGGGTGAAGAAGGAGGAGGAGGAGGACTGATCAAAATGCACTGTGAAAAACCTGGTGCTTTGCAAATCATGCAAAAGTGGAATGTAATGGATGTAAGCTGGAGATGTTTAAGCAACAGCAAATAAATTATTTTTTTAATGTAAAAGTTTTATTTCACTATACTAAATACAGTACATGGAGGACAGTAGCTCATCGCTTAGCACAGTTTTCTTGCTCTAGGGTTTGAATCTTGGTTCTGCTGGAATTTTAGCACTGGGGGAGAGTTTAAATTTCGCATTCCAGTTTGTTTGCTTTGGGTTTGAGTTCTCTCAGTGCTTTGTGGGTTTTCTCCGGTTTCATCGCTCAGGGTAAAAATCCATTTGTTGTACGCCAATTGGTGTTTTTAAACTTCCAAGAATGTATGATTGGGCAGTGACTGTGGGTGCGCTTGTTTCCTGAGTTCTCTGGGATAGGCCCGCCATGGCTCTACACAGCGCAAGTGGTATGATGCTCTCTCTGATGCTCATCTCTGTTCAGTTATATAGACACTGAAATGCATGTTTGAAGAGTTCGAGGTATAAAAATGGATTATCTGAAGGAGGGTGCTCTGAGGCTTTAACTTGTTAAAGAAAGAGATACAACATAGGACCTTTAAAATGTCTCTTGACTGAAATTAAATGACCCCTTGTAGCCTACAAAGTGAGGACCAGGAAGACATGGTTTGCTAAGGTTGGTGTGGAAGAACTTCTGCTCAGAGCTTTGACATTAACCGCACTGAACACATGTGGAATGTTCTGGAACGTCACGCTGTTCAGAAGCACATATGGATGTGATGGAAATGACAGTGAACCATGTAGTTTATACATAATGTTATCGCTGTAATGTACTGTATATTGGACTTTGTCAGAGTTTACACCAGACACGGAGACACCAGCAGGGGGACACAGACTGGTCTCTCTCTCTCTCTCTCTGTCTCATGGAACAGGATAGTGTATGATTCCGCAAACTGCTTTCAGTCCACCTTCAAGCGTGTGTAGAGCGGCGTGTGTCGCAGTTTTACGCGTTTCTGATTAAAATCTACACGTTCTTGGATTAGAGTTATTTATGTATTTATTTATTTACTTATTTTTTTTAAATAAAGTATAATTCTTGTTATTCCAGTTGAGTGCGGCTGGGAGCTGGTGTTGCACTGCTGCGGTGTTCAGCAGCTCGGGATGTGCTGTGAGGCTACACTGAGCTGAACAAGACGGACAAAACGCCTCGTTTTTGGAAAGAGAAATAAAAAAAAAAACATGGACTAAATTCCATCCACCATGGGTTTAATACAGTTCCTGGTTGCGTTCGGATTACTTTTCGTCTCCTCAGGTAGGTAGACACTGGGTGTTAATGTGCGGTTTTGCGGCGAGCGAGTCAAGTGATGCTCTGTGGCTATCCAAACAGCAGCCACAATGCAACTTCATCTAAACCGGGCTTCCCCGGAGTTCTTAGAGGAATTCCATCGTTCAGGAAGTGTGCTTCGGTGCTAATGTGCTGTTTGTGTTGTGTTGGACTCGCAGTTGCAGGTTTTGGTGTGGACCCTGCGCTGCGTATCAGTGTCTTCCAAGATTTCAGCCCTGGAGAGCAGCATGAGGGAGTTTCACAGGTGCAGGGCTTCAGTGACGAGTCCAGAGCCTTCCTGTTTCAAGGTAACACCAAGTCCCATGTCGTGTGTTGTTCACTTCATGCTTTCTTTCATTGCTCATTGAACTGTATGTCCAAACCTTAAATGCTCATTACGATGTGAACACCAAGCAAACAGGCTTATACATTTTTGAGGCACAATACACTACCAATGCAGTGCTCCATGCCATCCAACAGATATACAATTATTTTCATATTATGATCAACTTCATAAAGGACAAAATGAATTGATCTAGCATTTAACAACACACGTATGTCACTATTTAACGCTTGTGCTAATTTAGCTCCTTTTCACTGTAAGTAGTGATGCACTGTTAAAATATGCCTAAAGTGCCCAATGTGCTCATGAACTATCCCAACTCCTTCCTGTGATGTTCAGGAAATCAACTAAATGCACATTTTACAGGTGGAATTCTTGTCGTCTATTAGTAATTATCAATATAACAAATTTAGCTTTAGTGCAAAATATTGTGCTTTGTATGATAAATACATATATTAACTTACTTATAGTACAAGAATGACATGCTTTGCACAAAATGGATGCAAATATTTTGCTCTATGGAAGCCTGTGAGGGGTTTTGCATCGTATCCTACTTTACACATGGGCGTTTTACACACACACACACACACACACACACACACACACACACACACACACACACATCATTTTAATAAATAATTTTAACACCTGGGTAGTATTTTTAAAGATCATTATTCTTTCCCATGTACAAGGTGTGAGATGGCAGTCCCAGAAGGCCATGGCACAGTTAAGAATGTCTATCTCATGTTCTACACCAGATTCAAATTATATCTTAATGACCAGGACCATTCAGAGGAGAGGAAACAGACATCCCTGTAGGACTGGTGTCTGACTCCCCCGTACTCCTCTTAAATGTTATGAACAGCTGTAATGAAATCACAAATACCATGCAATGTGTAATATTTTAAACATAATCAGTAAATGTAAATGAAACGTCTAACCAGTGGACACCTTTGGAGGACCTTGCACTTTGCAAAACATAACTCATTACTTACGATGGCCATTATCGTATATTGGCCATATATCTTATTRAAATATTCATACTGTAAGTGGCCTGGTCTTATACTACAAGACCGCAGTGCATGATTTAGGGAGTAGATTCAGTGGCACTTGGTAAAGTTCAGGCACTGCATTTTGTGATTTACATTCCTCTTGACAGTGTTTTATTTATTTATTAATTTATTTATTTGTATAAATGTTATAAAAAAAGATTGTTGCCTTGGAGGTGGAATCTTTAAGCAATTGTTAAAACTTTAAATTTAATTGTTTTAAAAATGATTAGAAGGATCATTAGAGGGAACTTTAGTAATTTTACAAATTAATTTGAATCATTTTGTCTAGTGCTTATTATATCCAGTCATTATATGCAGATCTTGAAAGATGCCAATGATAATGTAGTTGTCTGTGTAGGATATTTAATGGTATCTCTGTTACTGTTATTTATATATATATATAGTCTTTCATGGTTAGTTCTTTTAGATTGCACCAAATCACAAAAAAAGACTAAACAAATGACAAAAACAATATAAGCTACGGCCTATGATTTTCTGTAGAAACTCACACACAGATAAATTAGATTTTCTTTCCCGCACCTCAGTAAATCACATAGCTGGACTGCAAATGTATGTAACACATCATCAGTATTCTCATTATTGTTTCTTGAGCAGGCTAATATTCCTGCTGTGTGGAGGGACTTGGGCCTTATGGAGCCGTATCCAAACAAAAGACTGTTTCTTTGTGACGGGGGAGACACAGGAGGGAAAAAAAGCAATATACTAACATTACTCTTCAAAGAGTACACACCAGCCTGTATATTCCTTTGTGGTGTGTATCATTATTCTTCCCGTTGCTTGGTATTAAAGATCAAGATATTTTATGCGTTTTTCTAACTAAAAACCAGGTGATATAACGAATAACACAAAAATTCTAAGCAAAAATCTGGGTTACTGTCTCTACCCGCTGTATCATACATACCATTTTCTAATGAACAGTTATACATGCATACATTTTAAAGTAAATACACATTTTATTTTCCACTATAATGGAACGCCAGTGATTAAAGATGATACTTTTAGCATTTCGGTACTGGAAATGGAATACAATTCTCTTCATATTCTCTCGTTCTACCTGCATCTCTTTCTCTTACATTTTTTTTTTTGCACTGCTCTGTCTCTCTAGAGTAAGACTCATACAAACTAGCTCTTACTTCCCACACGCAAATACACTCATACACACCACCTACACCTATTCCACAAAACAAGCTTGATATGTAAATGCACCAACGGGTGTTGCTCTGACTGACATTTAGATAGGCCCGAGGGACTGATGGGATAAAATTGGAGAGCCTCAGCCATGTATACCTCTCTTAATTGGGACAAGTGGCATGAATGCGCAAGGAGGAAAGCAGAACTGAGGGGAGTGTAAACTGTCATGTTGTTAGAACTGCCAGTGCATGGTTATGTATGAAACACAGAAGTGCCAAAATGTGGTCAGGGAGGGCAAAACCTTAAAGAGATTTATTTTCTTGTTTCTATCACACCAAATCTAGCACGAGGCAAAGGCATGATAATTAGCCGTTGAGTTAAATTAACTGTGTTAAATGAGGTAGCGTGTTAAGTCTRACATCTTTGAAGTAAAAGCATYCGCAAATGTCAGATACTTTATTTGCTGTCTTTTCCTTCTGCATGTTGTTGCGCACCAAGGAGCCTCCATATGGACATGTCGTAGTTTTATAAGATTCACTCCACTGATGTTCAAGCAAAAAAACAAACAAACAAAAAAACCCTAACTTTTTACAAGATGCTGATTCGCAGCATTTGGTTTGTACTTCAGCTGCTTCAGGAATTGTTTAGTCGTATCTGATTCTATATGACGGTCGAGTGCATTGACCAGTTTATTTACTCTGTTTACAGTCACACTATTGTCCTCTTTACCCTCCACACGACAGTCAGTCAGAATCCGCTGTCCAAAGTGCCATCCCAGCAGATTTGAAGGTGCCCTTTGCTGTGGGAATCATGAAAGTTGTAGCCAAATAGCTGCTCTTATAAAGCTGTGGCAATAAAAACTGCGTCAGTCTGAATGCATGTGATGGCTGGACGGAGAGTCTGCTCAGAGTTTTTCATTTGTATAATCAAGCTGAATATAGTACTTACTCCATATGCTACTTATATTGCCCAAGGGAAGGTGTGTGTAATGAGAGTTTTTAGCTTTGTAGGAGTCCTTGGAATCTAGGATAAGGGTTGGCATAGATTATGCTGCTTCTTTTCTGTAGATAATTCAAGAGTAACTGACAAATCACTAGTTTAACAGGGATATTATTCATTTGTATGTGTATGAGACGTTTAATTTTAATGATAATAATAATAATGATAATAACAATAATAGGTGGCACGGTGGCTTAGTGGTTAGCACTATCGCCTTGCATCGCCAGGATCAAGGTTCAGTTCCCGCGCATGGGGTTTGCATGTTGTCCCTGTGCTTGGTGGGTTTCCTCTGGGTGCTCTGGTTTCCTCCCAAATTGGCCATAGGTCATGTGCATGTGTTTGTGTCCTACGATGGATTGTACCCCGTCTGCGGTGTACCTCACCTCGTTCCCAAAGGCTCCTGGGATAGGCTCTACGACCCTGTACAGGATAAGTAGCATAGAAGATGAATGAATAATAATAATAATAATAGTACATTTTTATAAAGAACCCAATGTATTTATGCCACTGCATTTATTCAGTATTTTAGTCAGTTGGTTTAAATATTCCTAGATGAATTATCTTCTAGGAGGTAGTCATGTGTTCTGTTACTACACCATATGCTCTTGGTTCATTCAAAAACACACCTGAAAAAAACAAAACACTATTCTTTATTTTGTTGTTCTTCAACTGCAAGATAATCGACATAAAAGATATGTCCTGAGGATATGAATAAAATGTCAGTTTCTTGTCTAAATCATTTTTTTCCCACACATAATATCAATATCTCCTGTGCTTTCTTTCTATGAATTATTCCTCAGATGCTTTCCCGTGCCTTATTGAATTGAATGAATTATTATGGAAAGAAGTCTAAATGGACTACATTTTGTTATAGTCTGGATTATGAGGCTAAAGAAATGTAATTACTTCCCTAGTTATGAACAAATACTGTTTGAACAATTGGAATTGCTTTATTATAGAATTTCGAGCATCTTGTTTTCTGCTGAGAGAGCTGATTGTCCATATGAGCAGTGAGCACTGTGAGCTTTTGTCTCTGGCTTTTCTCAGTGGCATATGAAGCATCTCCCATTGAGAGCAGGTGGTCACCTTTAATACTCGCTTGCCAATACCTAATCGACCTGTGTCTCATGCAGTGAGACTATTGACTTAACCTTGGTGAGTCTGACCAGCAAGAGGAAGAGAGTTTCATGGCATGGGCCGTCACGGGGAGGATTCATCCATCTGTACAGCTTCAGTTTCCGTCTTTTTTTGTCATGTTACTGAGATAATTGACCCATCTTCCAGACTAGGAGTGGTTGGAGGGTCTGAAGCATATGGGAGGAGCTGTTTCTATGGTTACAGTCATTTTTTTGGACGCACTTTGGAACTCCTGAGCAGCTGGACTACTGTCTCCCCCGTTGTCCGCTATTCTTCCTGCTCCCCCCTGTGTAGACCTTGTGGTTCTGTGTAAAGATGAAAGGTTCCTCTTTTGGCAGGCTAGAGATGGTTTGCTAAAGGCAGAAATGCAGGAGGAATAAAGCTCTCATGTGACTAAATCGAGCAGCAATCTTTTATYGTCTTTCAGAGTATTATGCACGTTCAGTTACCACTCTGGTCCTTGGTATAAATAGTATCATTTCGAATAAATAGTATAATTTCTTTCTGTTAAAAACAATCACTCCATTCTCTCTCTCTCTCTCTCTCTCTCTCTCTCTCTCTCTGTCTCTCTCTTTTTTAATCTCTCTTATCCTTATACTACTGCTTTGGTCAGCTTCATAACAAGAAAGCACCTCCAAGTGATTTTGGATCCATGGATATTAAAGCCAGCTGTCACCTAGATGATGTCTTAGTTAAACTGCTGTCAGAACGTGCCATTAAAGTGCCAGTAGGTCTGAACTACTATGGTTTTGATCATGATTAATATAATCACTCTCCTCAGCCTTGGATTCACTGGTTCTCTTCTCACAAAGGCCAGCCCTTAGCAAAAAAAGCCTTCCAAAACCTCAACAGACTGTGTTGTAATGTTCGTTGCGCTTGAGTCATGCTTATCTCAACAATCCTGAAGACAGTAAATAGTGTTATAAAATGATTGTTTGCTGGTCTTAGCATCAAGACTCTCTCTCTCTCTCTCTCTCTCTCTCTCTCTCTCTCTCTCTCGCTCAGTGCCAATATTTTACAATTTTTTTGTATTGTGCATTATGTTAATTGGATCCCCTCGCCATCTGGAACAGTGTGAGTATTACTGAAGAGACGGTGCTGTTGTAGTGGGTTGCCTGGATCTCAAAAGTGTGTCATGGCTTCCCTCAGCTGCCACAGTGAACTCTTTGATGTGATCGCATCTGAGGAACCTGATAATTTATTGATGCCTCCATTAGAGTGGCAGTGCCTCTGCTCAGCATTACTGGAAATGAGGCTAAGTTCAGGAGGAAAGAAAAAAAAACAACAAATCTCTCTGCTTCATTGCTGCATAAGAATCCTCTAGCACCTAATCAATTCGGATGTCTGCGAAATCTATAATGTTAATAACATTGTACAGTACAAGTGACCCCAAATAAATAACTGCTGCCTTGGTGTACTGTCGATGTAAACATCTCTGCTTTGTTTGACTTAAATGTGAAAAAACCTAATCCATGCTTGTCATGTGGTGTTGCCATAAATATATATTAGTAACACATGCCTTGCCACCTATGCTAGTTCATGAGATAGTTGTTACTTGTAAGATTTGCATGTGATAAATAATTGAAGACAGGTTTCAAAGACAGTAAACTTTTGTCATGTTGCCAGGTCAGACTAATCCTAAAAGTCTGTTAGAATCAAGTTTTATTTGTCTGGATGGCACGGTAAAGCGGTGGTTAGCACAGTCCAGGGTTGAGGGTTTGATTTCTGCCTCCATGTCTGTGTGCAAGGAGTTTACATGTTCTTCCGTGCTTGGTGGGATTCATCCAGATACTTCGTTTCCTCCTACAGTTCAAAGACATGGAGATTATGTTAACTGGTGTTCCCAAATTGCCCATAGGGTTTGTCTGCATGTCCTGCAATTTATTGGCATCCCGTCCAGGGTGTGCCCCGCCTCGTACCATGAGTCTCCTGGGATAGGCTTCCGGTTGTCCGCGATCCTGTATGCAGAATAAGCGATATAGAAGATGAGTGAATAAATGGATTTTTTTTTGCCATAAAATGTGCCATTTTATATTATATGTAGCATACATGTCTTGAAAAATCGGCCAAGTATCTCAGAAGGCACCATTCTGCGCAAACCTTTGATTCAGCTTTGAATTGATGCCATGTTTTCTTCAAATACAGCCTTAGTAGGCTCTGAACACTCACGCTATTCTTACCGGATCTAGAACTCTCTCACTTCCAGCCAAAGGATGATGTAACTTCCCTGTAACTTTTACAAATAACATTTTAAAAAAGTAATCAACATATATTTTACCTCATAGCCCCAAGTATAAATTATTTCCACTGTGAATTACATTTAAACTAATACAACCAAATATATGCATTTGTAACAATTTACAAAACAGTTTTTGTTTCATTTACTTCTTAATTCTTTTTATTGTTTTTTTATTGTTTTTATATTTCCTAGTTTTCAGCTGCTCCGATTAAAAAGGCTCACTGAAGAGACTTTATATTTTTGTCTCCCTTCTGTGCGCTGCTCTGCATATACTACATAAGAAAATCTATGCTGCATCTTGTTTATTACAAACTTGACCTTCATATCTTTGTGATGTTATTTTCTTAGTCTGTCAAGTATGCTGAAGCTGACTCTGATAGTACTAAATGTCCTATTAAACATATTGTCTACGGGGACACATTTACTAAAGTTCATGCACACATTTTACAAGCCTTCTGCTTTGAGCACGCACTTTGCCCTAATGTTCCTTGGCTCTTGGCAGGCTCGTCCAGGAGTGTGAAGGTGCCCGAAGAGACGTCTCAGCACATGCTGCAGAAGCTGCGAGGCAGAACTGAATTTACCATGGCTGTTACTCTGAAACAGAAGCTTCTCAACTCTGGAGCCATCTTCTCGATCCACCATGGTGAACAGAGGTGATGCATGATCTTCTGACTCCTCGACAAGTATCAGTTTTTCTTTAACTATCAAATAATCAATATTGCATAAAAATGATGGCAAGTCCAACTAGGAGAGGAAAATTGAGTGCTGATGTAATGTTTAATATTGTGGTTAAGGAGATGTTATTCTTTATTACGTTTATTGTACTGTATGGTCTAGAAACATAAACTTGACATATGTGCCAGGATAATGTCAGGGTACACAGTACTGTATATAATTTATGGATGGAGAACAGCAGGGCTAAAGAGCAAGTCCTCATATTGAATGCTTCTTAACAATTGAGAAAGCATATTTCCCATTGTAGAGCTGTATGTAGTGCTCTCTCTCTCTCTCTCTCTCTCTCTCTCTCTCTCTCTCTCTCTCTCTCT
>QMIH01003064.1:16704-32015 GCA_003987875.1 Clarias batrachus
ACACACACACACACACACACACACACACACACACACACACACACACACACACACTCTCTCTCTCTCTCTCTCTCTCTCTCTCTCTCTCTCCTCCTGCTGTGTTGTTCTCTAGCTCAGGCTCCTCATCAGGACTTTTCTCTCTGCACAGTGATCATTTTCTCTGTACCCAAAAGGCTGATTAGAATTTATTCTTTTCACCAAGCCTAGGTTAGAATTACCACTCTGTAGTCTCTCCTCAGGCTTGACTAAAAATCACTAAAACACTGTTCTGATCTGGTTTTCCTATACCCTAGCAAAAGACACATAAATCATGTTACATGATGATAAAATAAAATGTCTTTCATTAGTAATGCTATTATATATTGTTCATTTGAGCAGCTCGGTGGTTTCAGCGGGTAGTATTGRTGCCTCGAAGCTGCACGTTTTCCAGTTTGATCCTGAGCTCAGCTCCCTGTGTTGGGTTTTGCACATTTTCATGTGGACTTCTGGTTTCCTTCCACTTTTCAAAAACATGCATGCCGCTTGACTGCTTACACTATATTTGTTTATGAGTGTATGGATGTGTGTTTGTGTGTGAAATGGACTTGCAACCTATCCAGAGTGTAATCCCACTTTATGCCCAGTGTTCCTGGGATAAGCTCTCGATCCACCATGACCCTGACATGGATAAAGTCGTTACTTAAGATGAAGGAAAGGAAGAATTAATTAATAAAAATGTTAAAAATATATATTCACTTTGACTGTGCTTTTATACTGAATATACTAGTGTCTTGAAACGTAAGCCCTTAAAGTCCAAGGCCTTAAGATAAATAGCTGAATAATAACCTGGAGGATAAAGGATTTAGAAGAGTGTTTTATTAAAAAAATTATAAATGTTTGCGTAGAGCTGCTTATTATTATCACTGCTATGGAAGAAACAGACCTACTGTAAGACTAAACTGCAGAACGCAACATGAATAAACAACAGTAGTATAGCCTTTATCACTGATATGATGGCGGCAGTGCAGTATTCACATCGTGTGTTTTTGTTTTTTCAATTATTTACCATTCACAGCTTGCTGGTCTTGACATTGGCTCCATAATTTCAAATCTAAGCAGGACTTTTTAATGCGCAGCATAATACAACACAGTTATACGGGTAAAAACTACCTCTATTTCTGTATATAATCTCCTGCGACACTAATGCGCTTATCCCAGCATTTCACTTGTGATTCACTTGTGATACCATCAAGGTAGAAAGTTTTCTCAGTACGCCAGAGCCATGATAAGCCTACCTGTTTCACTTGTGAAACACTGACCTCCCAGGATCTCCTTTAAAGGCCCAAACGGTTTGTCTGTTTGTTTCCACTGTTTCGATGCACATTCAGGGGTGGGGGAAAAAAAATTCTGGCCTTCCTTGTCAAAACATCCCTTTACCTCACTCTAGATTAGCAATCTTCTGCGCTGTGAGCTTTCTCTGCACTCACTTTCCAGGAATGCAATTATACGTGAAGGATTGTGTACAGTTTGCACAGACAGATGCGTCTCTTCCGCACATTGGCAACAAGTTATCTGTCGATTTTTAAGGATCAGGCGTTCAACACACTGAATCTTAACGGGAACAACTGTAGTGGACTCCAAGGATAACAGGATGAGCAGCTCGGTGGTTTCAGATTGCTCAGATTGTATATTCTACTTATAACACAATAAATCCCAATTTCATTTGTACGCCCCATATAGGTAGCAGAGTAATAGAACCTTAATAGATGGATTTAGAGAACTTCTTAGAAGCACCAGGAACTTGTACTTACCAGGGTGTTGATAGAAGTGATGATCAATTTACCAAGAGGATGCAGCGTTCAGTTTGTGTATTTCTGCTTTATTCAGAATGGTTCACAATCATGTTTTAAATTTATAACACGCATAGTGGCTATTAAGTGAAGTTATTTAAACAATATTAAACAACATTTAATACTTCATGAAAATGATGATGATGATGATGATGATTATATATCATATAATCATCATATAAAATTATATATAATCATATAATATAATTATATATCACCAATATTTTATTGGACTGCCTTTGTTTTGATTACTAGCACATCCAAAGATTTTCAATGGGATCAAGGTCCGGACCCTGGGGTGGCCAACCCAGGTGTGAAAATGATGTCTTGTGCTCCCTGAATCAATCACTGTTTCACAATTTGAGGCTAATGAATCCTGGCATCGTCATCTTGGAATGACCTGATCATTCATTATTCAGTATCAGCTGACCTCATTTTTTAGTCATATAACATTGTTGAATCGTGACCTGACCAACAGAAGCAACCCCAGATTATAACACTGCCTATAGAAGCTTGTACAGTAGACACTAGGCATGAAAGGTGCATTGCTTCATCCGTGTCTCTTCTTACCCCGATGCACCCATTACTCTGGAACAGGGTAAATCTGGACTCATCAGACCACATGATCTTATTCCAATGTTCATCAGTCCATTCTTTATACTTCTTAGCAAATCGAAACCTTTTTTTTTTTACATTTGATGTGCCTCATTAATAAGTGGTTTTCTTAAGGCTACACAAGTGTTTAGTACCAATCCCTTGAGTACTCTTCTTGTTGTGTGTGTGGAAATGTGCTTACTTTCACTATTAAACATAGCCATGAGTTACTACTGTAGTTTTTTGATTTCACTAAGTGTTTAAGTGATCTCATTCAGGATGTTTTTCTGACCACATTCATTCTTTGAAGATTATGCTTCATCACTTTCCTTTTAGGTTTTAATAGTGCTGTCATGACACGCCAAGCCACAGTCACGTCATGAGCATCTAAGCACGCTTGTTCCATGTTTCCCGCCGCTCCTTCCATCGCACCGCCCCTGTTCTCTGCACACCTGGACACTATCAGTAATCAGTAGCTCATGCCTATTTAAACCATGCTCTGACACCGCCACGTCGCCAGATTATTGAGTGCCTCACTAGCCCAATATTCCAGCGTTGTTTTCTTGTCATTGTCTACCAGGATCTCGACCACGCTTTGTTTTCCCGACCACGATTTCGTCTCTCGTTCTGACTCTAGCTTCTGATACTTTGTGTTACCGACCTCTTACCTGTTTCCGACTACGAGCCTGGATCACGGACTACTTCACGTCTCTTCGGCTTCGACCCACGCTTGCTCCACGACTACGATTTATCCTCGCTCCTCGCCGAGCCCAAGCTCCTTCTCTCCACGCCGGCATTCATCGCGGAGCTCCATCTCTCCCCGCGCCGATTCTACGCGCTGCCGCCTCAACACAAGGCTCACGCTGCACACGCCGGCATTCATCGCGGAGCTCCATCTCTCCCCGCACCGATTCTACGCGCTGCCGCCTCAACACAAGGCTCACGCTGCATACGCCGGCATCGGACATTTTTCAAGCTGCATCTCACTCGCGCCGGCTCCGCGCGCTTCCGCATTCTCGCACCGCCTACGTCACGCCCAACGTCACTCGCCTCGGTGCCTTCACGCTGGTACTTCCGCATTCCAACGACTCTTCCCATTCACACTGCAGCGCGGAGTTGTACCCACGCCTCTTATTTAAAGCCACCACTTTGCCTGCTTCAGTATCACAAGCACTCATAAGCGCCACTTCAGCTCTCCCCGGGAATTACTCACACTATCTGCGATTGGATCCATCACGCCCTCTAGCGAGTCTGACAAGTGCATTTTACATTATTTACAAGCTTGATGCAGGCCAATAATTTGACATTGATTTTAACATCTTTGCCATGACCGCAGGATGTGTCTTTTGACATGGTTGTTTAAGAAATGAGAAGCTACTCAATGCATCAGTTAGGGTTAAATATCTTCTTGCTCGTTGAACCATATTGATGCAATTATCAAGTGGAAGGCTCTAACTTATTTGCGAAGTTAAATCCATGTGATGGCTTTTTATTGCCAGGCAGTGTATTATTATTATTATTATTTTATTTATTTTTTTAAATTAATGTATATCCACTTATTTTTAAAAAATAACTTTCACACAACTTGCATGAACCAGAAAATGTCTTCACAAATCATTATGTTGTAGATATTCCCACCCAAACATCTTCATTGCAGTCTAAATCCATATGAATGATTATTTTCTAAGCTTTTTGTGAGCATTATTGAAGGTGGGAATTGCAGTGATATTTTCTGTAAACCGGGATAGAAGACATGGATGATCCACGATATTCAAATTAGGTCTAAAAAGCTTGACCTTGCATTGATATACATATTAAGGTTGGCAAACATTAGACCCCAGCATACATTTTACGTCTTTAACAGCACGATCGCTGTGTTTTATTCTCTTAATATGCATTGTTGGTAAAGCTAAAGCTACGCAATGGTAGCACCTGCAGTAATATGTCTCTGTGTAGTCAGACTTAAGCCGCTAGAAAATGCAATGTGAAAAAAACCCCAAAATAACTCATTAGATCTGGTTTGTGGATAAATCAACACTTGCCTGTCAGTAATTGGCTTCTTTCGAATAATGCTCTTAAGACTAGTCTTGAGAGAGAACTAAAAATTGTTGGTCTGCATAGGCAGTGCAGCTGATGACTGTGTTGGCAGCTTTTTCCATTAATGTCACTCCTCTTACTGAATCTCAATAGAGCGACTGAGAGGTAATGCTTCTGAATAACAACATGCAAGGCTTTTTTTTTTTTAGAGAGAGAATCAGTGTTTTCCATTCATCTCACATAAATGCATCTTTTAAGCGTGAATGTTAGCAGTTTATTTTATAAACCTTTGGATAAATTCTTTTTTAAAATGTGCACATGTTCACCTTCACGTAAAAGTTAAAAACAGCAGAAAGTATTAATTCACCTCGACCGCACTGTGAGTGCTGAGGAGTCTGAAGGAGTGGTGAAGTCTCCCGGTGTAGACAGTAAATCTCTTGGGCAGTTATTACAGTACATGGCATATCTAGGAAGGAGATGGACACATTTATTATCATTAAAGGAGAGTGTGATGTCCTCCAGCTGCTTGCTACACACCAGGGACGCATGTCCAAGTCCCCTGCTCCTGCTGATAACGTAAAATATGCACTGTATGACTGTATATTCACTTCCCTATAAACCTCTTTTAGAGCCATGATTTTTATGATTTTCTTATTGTATTTGGCTGTCTCCTGTATTGTTTTTTTTATATTGTACATAATCGGCTTATTCTTTATCATATGACACATGCAAATACCTGTACCTAAAACAATCTAACTACTGCTTTTACTGTATATACTATTACTAAGCGTTCCCAGATGTTTCAGGAGTTTCTGCATGTAGTCAGAATATCTACATTGCCTCTTTCAAACAATTGAACTGACTAAACTAAGTTTGAGTTTCGATAAGTAGGGCTGTTTATATAAACCATTATCTAGGTTTATTATCTATATTTTTGTAAGACCAATCATCTGTACTGAGAAGAGTGGGCATTAAGGCTGATTTCTGCTTCTGCATCAAATCTAACGCTATGGGTTTGCGGAAATAGAACTACGTGTCGCGGTAGCCGGCAGCTGGCAAATGCATTTCCTGTTTCTACGCTTCCATTTTTCATTTGAGTTGAACATTTTACCRTCCATCTCCTATGATGTTTTCTTTTTTTTTTTTTTTGCAGTAACTTGTGTTCAGAATCTATTAGCTCCTGCTTCAAGATCTCAGTTTCATTCACTATTGGTTTTTAGTACACCAAAGAGTGCTGAACTCTCAGCACAGTGGCACATCACCAACACACCACCAACTAACGGTTTGCTGATGTGATTTCAGAGCGACACAGACACAGCAGTGCACAAGAGTACGCTGTGCCGAATTACATGCTCCCAATGCCATAAGCCACTTGCGTCACGTGCGGTAGATGTAGACTCCGTGTAGGCTTGACGCAGACGCAAAAAGCAGGCTGTAGCCTGAGAGACAAGTTGCCCATTTTATTGAGCGTCTATCAGAATTCAACTATTTGAATTGTTACCATAAACTGTATTAGGATTATCTATACACCTACTTACAGTATTCATGTAACCATCAGTAAATCAGAAAAATCATGCAGACACATGACCTTCAGTTACTGTTCACATCAAACATCACAAAAGTCATCTCAGATGTTTTTTTTTATTTTAGTATAGGTACAGAAGTAATATGGAGAGTATTTTAGAATTCTCTCCATATTACTTCCTTTCGCAGTCTCTGACTTTTTTTTGGAATTGTGCATTATGAACATTAAAAATGTACATTAACTGAAGCTCTTGAACTGTGTCTTTATGCTTTTATGCATTTTGTTCCTAAAAGATGTTTGGCTGATTGGATAATTGCATTAATGAACAGGTGCTCCTAATGACTTCTTCTGTGAGTATGTAATATGATAGCGGATGCTGCAATACCAATCCAGCGGACCTAGTAGAAGAAATGCCATGTTTAGCAATGACTGACTGGTAAATTACATTGAGCGTTTGCTTTCCTGTATGGTATTTCATCACACTTCGTGTTTGGTCAGTATATATGGCCGCATGACTGAATATGTATTTCTAATAGCCTAATGCCGAGATGCTATTTTGTGTGTTGTTGTTGAAAGCTAGTGTAATTCGAATGCATTCATTTCTTTAACCTAAAAAATTTGACTTTGATTTTAGGTTCTTAGAGCTGGAGAGCAGCGGTCAGAAGAGTGAGGTGCGTCTGCATTTCCTGGCCAAAGGACGGCAGATACACACTGAGATCTTCCCCTACTTGCTTGCAGACAATCAGTGGCACAAAGTTTCAGTGGCCATCAGCGCGTCCCATGTCACTCTTTATGTCGACTGCAACAGGTACATAAACCACACCTGAATCAGTAGCGGGATCTGCTAGTATACTCTGATAAGGTTGTCGTTTGTGTTTCTGKAGATCTCCTTAAGGATGAGTTTCATATTATATCTCTAAACTCTTACCTCTGGATGATTGATATCATTCCCTGTTGAACAGTTAGGGAAGTTGAACTGTCCTTGCTCTTGTGTAGAATCTATGAGCGGGTGGTGGCTGTGCCTCTCATGGACATCCCAGAAGATGCATCATTCTGGATTGGACAAAGGAACAGTGCGCATGGCCTATTCAAGGTATTTAAGTCTCATCAGTGTTGAGCAAAAGATTTAATAACTACTCCCATCGTTTGACATACACCCCATTATTCAGTCTTTAAAACAGTCATCTCTATCAGATGGAAAGAAAGCATTTCGGTCGTGCAGCTGCAGCTTTTTGAAGTCGATTCCATTTCTCGGCTGCCCGTCCTTACAGTGATAAATGAATCTATCACACCACCAACATGAAGACTTTCAGCCATTCAAACACACTGCTGCTGTTGTGTGTGAGTGTGTGTGTGCATGCAGGAGTCTCTTTGAGATAATTGTTGCTCCAGGTTGTTAAGCTTCTCTAGCGTTAATTGGCAGATGAAGGGAGTCTGGGAGGTCATTTTCACATCTTAACGAGTGTTCCACAGCCCCCGCCCACTTCTCCGTCTCCACGGAGCTGTTGAACAGCGCTCAGATGTTCATCCCATTTCATTTCAAGGAGAAAAAGACGACAACACAATATTAGAATATTTATATGCATAGTCTTTATTCTGAATTGCTTATGAGGAACTTCAGCTTCTCCTGTGTACTATGTTTGCCAGGCGCTTTTTTATTTTACCCCAGTTTTTGAATAGTTCTCGAAATATTATAACATTTGAATATTTCTCAAAAGCAAGCATATTTAACACGGGGAAAAAAAAGATGGCACTTGAAATTTTTGACATACAGCAGTAATGAATTATTGATAAACAAGTTTACCTTGTAATTGCAGAACTGTAGAGGGTACCATTAGCAGCGGGTCTATGCAGAAACGATTTTCAACTTGTTGACCTTGCATGCTGACTCTAATGGAAATGATCAGCGCATGTGTCCCCGCTCTTCGTTCTGCATGCGGGAACACTAAATTGTATCCTGAGCCTTGCCAGAGTTGAACCGCTCACCTCCATTTCCTCTCGCCGTGCCTTGAAGAATTCGCAAATAGTTTTGTTGGGTTTTGAATTTATGGTTTTTAAATTGAAGTGGCAAGACAATTTCAAAAACAATTTCTCATAAATCGCACCATTCGTCTCCTTCGCGGGGGGATGGAAGAGAGGTGGCTGGGTTGCCATGGATACAGAGTGTCTATGCGTGATGTTGCACTTGTGTAACTTGGCTGGAGGACAGAAGTTGATCAAATTAATGCCTATGAGGTAAATTTAATTTGGATCTCATAGTTGTGCTTATTAAAGTGAGATGGTGAACGAAACCTTGCGTCCATGTCTCTTCCATCATTGCTGAAGTTTGCATTATATTATATTACATTATATACGATTTTCAGATGTCAACATGCGTATTAGGCTGAAAATGGCATGAAAAATTTAACTTATGCATACCTTTTGGACAGTTTTAGGAATTCAGAATGAAATTGATTATATGTTGCTTTTAATTAGGATAAAACAGCATAAGTGAATGGAATAATTTATATTACTAAAGTGTTTTTGAAGAATAGTTGTATTATATAGCTATATCATAATAATGTTATTAATTATACATGAATTTAGGATTTATAGGGAACATAGCAGTAAGAATGTAAACGTATTGACATATTTAGTATAAATATGTTGTTAATATTGCTTAACTGCAATATCAATATTGTTAATATAAGTCTTATTATTTGATACATTGAAACTGATGTTGAAAGGAAAGGAATAGAGTTATAAAATAAGGTAGTTGAATCCGAATGCTCCCACTGATCCAGAGGCATACCATGAAGTTAAAGCAACTGTCTAGCATCATGGACCAGTGCTACATTTAGATAGAACAAAGAAGAGAAAACAAGGCTAATGTACACAGATGATACAAAGCTAAAATCTAAATCAAAGCTTGTTATTGACCATCTCTGACTGCTATATGCGTGTGATTACAGGGGATAATGCAAGATCTTCATATAATCGTGATGCCTCAAGGTTACATCACGCAGTGCCCAGATCTTAATCGTAGTAAGTGCACTTGAGCTGCATTGAAACTACTGTAGTGATACGATACACAGTTCATATCCTTTCATCTTACTGCATTTCTGCATTTCAGCGTGTCCGACATGCAATGACTTTCATGGGCTTGTACAGAAGATAATGGAACTCCAGGATATCTTGGCCAAAACATCCAGCAAGGTAAAATAAATCAGTTTAATGGAAAGCTTTGGATATGAACTGCTCTTTAATGTTGACAATGTATGTTCACATATCCTCGAGAACTCAGTCAATTTCAAAGATAAAATATGCTTCTATTAGGGCTGAATCAATACCATTTTTTTAGACCTAGTACAAAGACAACAAACAGACAAGTAGATTCTTTTTGGTACTCATTGATATTAATGCCGGTACAAATATATCTAATATATGTGCTTCCTATTAACCTTTTGAGACCTGAATGTTCTCATATGAACATATAACATTTTTTCCCAACTTTGTTGTCTTTATTGCTTTGGTAGATCTTCATATGAGGACGGTTGGGTATGGTTCTTGTGCAAACTTCTTCCAATTAAAATCAGTGATTAAGTTCCTAGTTATCAGGTGCTGATACATAGCAACAGTAATGAGAAATTACAAGGTACACAACAGAGGAATCTGGATCTCGAGAGGTTTATGCATTTCATCAGGGGCGTCATGGAAGACAAAAATGAGTGCTGTTTTTACGTTGCTGCTGTTTATACGGTACTGCTGAAAATAAAAAAATTCTATGCATGTCCAAGTATACATTAGATTTTAGATAAGGCGTGCTGGTGATAAGGTAGTAGATTTTAGATTTGATTAAGGTTGTAATTGATGAAGAACAAATTTGTTTGTTTTTTTATCGTCAGAGAAGTGCTTTTGTACTTCTGTATAATACAATAGATTGCATTGTTTTCATTGAGTTTGGATCTCTCATTGTCAATAACCAGTAGTGGCTAAACACCAAGAAAATATACTGGCTAAGAGCTGTTATTTTTGCTTCACCAAATGTAATTTTGTGTTCGCTTACCCAGATTTTGCTGCTCTGTATGTCGGTTTCATATCCAGCTAGTACTGAAGTTCTCATACTGAGATGTTTTATCAGGTTATTTGTTGTGTAGGCCGATGCTTCAGTTCTTCCTCTTTGATATTTTCTCTCAGCAGAAATCATGAAATACTGACAGTAAACTGTTGTTAGTTTAGCACAGTAACTTGCAGTAGGCTTATATCACATGGAATAACATGGTATCAAAAAAATTGCATGTGATTTTTCACGAGTATGGGTAACTGTGACTGATTGAGCACAGTAAGGAAATGATCCCTGACACCAGCCTCGATGTATCTCTACATTTTATTCTAACATCTGTTTTTTTTTTTTTTTTTTTTACTTTACAGCAGTGATTCCCTTTACAATTTGAATTTTCTGAGCACAATAGGCAGCTGTGTATTCAGTAAACCACGCTTATATATCAAGGCCGTGCTGCCAGCTGATTGAAAGATTTTTTTTCTGTCATGTTACCTTTTGTTCCTTATATAGCTACATGCATACAGTACATGTTTAAAAGTGGGGCTATAATGTGTCGGAGTGACCTGTCCAGCCATATATTTTTGCGATTTCTTGTATGAGTATGCATTCTGTTGCAGCTCTCACTAGCAGAAGAGAGGATGAACAGTCTGGATAGCTGCTTTTGTGAGCGGACGTGCAGCGTGAAGGGGGTGACCTACAGGGAGGAGCAGTCCTGGACAGATGGCTGCAAGAACTGCACATGCTCGGTGCGTTGAAAGTCCACTGTGTATGAAGCTCCCAGCAGGGCCTCGCTGCCTTTGTTATAGGTGACAGTTCCACCCCTGAGGGTGCTAAGTGGGGAAAGGGGATATAATGGGAGAAGAGGCACAGAAAAAGGATTGAAATGGTTTGTCTTTGTCAAGAAATGCTGGGAAATTTGTACAATGGCTGGATTAGGCCACATAATGAGGTTCACTTACAAGCGGCATCCTGACAGTGCATCCTGCACAGTGGCTGTAAACACAAACTGTGAGCAGTTTTGAATACCGAGCCAGTTATTAAAGCAATCACACACACTCACATACTGCTAAAACATGCTAAAAAAAAAACAACAACATAAATTGTCTTATTAAGGTGCTTCCTACAGCAGTTTTATCTTTTGTTGTTTGTGTGTGTCTGTGCATAAGAGTCAGAAAGAAAGAGAGAGAGAGAGAGAAAAAAGACTTAACTGCTGTATATCTAACCCATTTCAATACACCAGAGCTGTAAATTTTAATATACATGTCCATGCAAGCATGCAGCGATCTGCAATTACCTAATTAGCTGCTTTCATCCACTTACCACTTACAGAAAACCTCTGATGTGAACCATGGTATGAAATGTTAATTATTAGTAGGTCATTTCTTCTCTCATTACTATATGCTGTAGTTCCTTTTTTTTTTTTTTTTTTTAAACCGGTATATATCCAGAAATTACAGCTGTCTCCTACAGTGTAGCACAGCGTATTTCTGTGCTAGTTTTCTTGCGCAGCATGCAGTGTGATCAGCTTCTTAATACTTTTATAAGCACAGCTTGTGACTGACATTGTGTACAGTGAAAGATGACATATGTTGTTTTCTATTTGGAGCAGCGTAATTTTCTTTTTACATGGATGGTTTGCTGCTATTCAGTTTGCTTTCAGAAGGGTTCCCAGTGCGATATTACTGAAGAAGTCTAAGAACACAAGGCAGTGAACTRATCAGAAGTAAATGCTTGCTGCTGTAAGGCAGTCGAATCAACATGACTCTCTCATCATTTTCCCAGCATGTGTGTTGATGACCTTTGCCTTAGAGCGTACCCTTGCCCTGTATAGTTTTTCTGTTTTGCCAGCACAACAACTTGTTAATTAGTTGCCTGATTGGTTCAGATGTATTAAAACAGACAAACAGGTTGCGGACCTCTTCATCAATCAACCGTTTGCATGACGTTCTCCATGTTCCTGCCTTTTCAGAATGGTACGGTCCAATGTGAAGCCATCGTATGTCCCCCTCTGGAATGTCCTGATGGTTTCATTGCTGCCTACGTGGCAGGCGAGTGTTGCAAAAAATGTCAGCGTGAGTACCCCCACACACAAACACCTCCTACTTCTTCCTCCATGTACTCATCCACTCCTTGGTGCCAAAGTTGCCTTTTTCTTCCCTCACACTCCCACATACGTACACACACACACATAGAAGCGAAAGATACTATAGCAGAGCTTTTCATCTCACGCCCCCACAGGGTTGCCTGACAACTGACCACATCTCCCCGTTGCTTAGCTACATGCTCACTGTGTCTCCAGAGGTGTCCTCCTGTACATATACATATCCAAATAAATTATTCACAAGCAGGCAATAAAGTGCAGCCCTCTGGGGTCTATGCAAATGGAAACCTGAATTTAAACCTCTTGGCCTAACAGTGGCTCTTCTTGATATTGGATTTATTCAAGTCTCTCTCTGTAATCTCTACTTCAATGCAATCAAAAACAATTTGATTTAACTTGCCAATGCATACAAATGCCRGTGAACATATCATCTCATTCAAAAAAGCCCCATGTAAACCATAAATCAGCATAGACATGGAGCTTCTTGTTTAATATAAGCAGCAAGTGTTAGTCAGKTGTTTATTCATGGCAGTTTTTCTCAACTTCATACTCAGTTATACACAAATTCCGCATTYTTCTTCAGTCTTAAATGTTGCCTTATTATACTCTACTATACTACAGATCACTTAATAAAATTATATAATTTCATTTTAAAACGTTAACCCCATTATCTATTGCTCTCATACAAATTCTCACACACTAGCTAGATCTCTCCTGTGATGTGACAGCATATAAATGTGCTTCCTTTGAGACACATGAAGCCATTCTCTTCATTCTCTTTAACTACTGCTCATGTTATATCAGAAGTTAGTGGAGGTGCTATTGTACCTGTCCTCTTCGACATTCAGAAGCTCACAGATGCGCACAACTGCATTTTGCTGTTATGACTGACACTGAAGGGTCTAATATCTTTCCTTCCATCCAGACAGCACGGCCAGTTTTGCCTTCTTGAGTCGCGTTCTTTTCCACAGTRTACTTAAAAGGGAATGTCAGTTAAGGGAACTCGTTGCTGCTGCTGTGGGAATTTCACGCTACAGAAATTACATATTGAAAATTTATTGAAACAAAAACCAATACCATTATAAAATGTATATGAGGGGCACTTATAAAATTTTATTTTTGCCAATTTTTTTTTTATTTTTATGAAAACAAACGCTGGTTGTGAGTTAAGTCCTTCTCTACCTAAGGCGACACACTTCTCCAMACAATGGATGAGCTGGTGAAGACTTTGAAGAAGCCTTGATTTTGGCTCTTGAGGAAAAGTTCCACCTCGGTAATCACCTCGTCGAAGATGCCTGCCACGAAGTGGTTTCTTCAAGTGATGGAAGAGGAAGAATTTCGTACACTAGGGTCGCCAGCAAATTTCACCGTTAATTTGGTTAATGGGCTGGCGCATTATTGTGAAAAAGGTGCAGTTTAATTTTTTTAAACAGCTGCCCCATTTTGGTCTTAACCCTGTGGCGACATTGAGAGAAACCATACCGCAGGCTTTTTTAACAAGAAGAAATGCTTATAAACATATTAATTTCCATAGACATAATTTGGGCAAATATTTTTCATTTTTTCGTATGAAAATTGGAATTTTATGGCCACCCCTCGTACTATGGAAATGTGTGTAACTTTAAAATATAAATGATCAATTATTTGATTAGATTACAAGATGTACAGAGAAAATATTGTGCATTTTTTTTTACAGATAACTAGCCTATATAAAAGTACGGATTTATTAATCAAATTAATTATTTATTACKATTAATACGATGTCATCCTCCATAATAATGATAATACTGTAGATATATAAATCCCTTTTTGAACTCCATTTTTTTTTTGCAATCCACGGTGGCCCAAAGACTTATTGAAAATTTTTCATGTCCACTATTATTGAAGTGAAGACCCATTGTTCATCTGTTCCCTACACTGCTCACAATTCCCTTAGAACTGAGCAGTTTCGCTCCCTGTGRTTTGGAATCGCATTTAACATGGCTGAAGTGTAGGTGCAGTGTACAGTACTTCTCAGGGAACATCAGTCCAATCTGAACGCTCCCTTGTACTCAGTCAGTCAAATTGTTTTGTTATTAAAATGATCCAAATATTGCTCCCTTCTAGTAAATATTTGAAACATGAAGTCAACTTGAGCCAAGCAAAAAAATAAGGACTGAGGGGTTCGGTACATTGTGTGCAGCCAAAAACRCATACCACACCCTGGACAGTATCTGGATTCACTATTCCAGTCACACACAATACTTTAAACCAAACCTTGTGATCATTTTCTTAGTGAACATAAGCCAGTAACAAGAGGGATTCAGTCCACTGCAGTGGGTTTAATAATTTAGGTTTCAGTCGGATTAAATGGTTGAAGTAGCATTTCTCTTATGACTCAGCTAGTAGTAGGGGCTTTGTAAGAGTTTGACTGAAATGCACCCAGTGTATTGTGTAAGCTCTTTTGTGAGATAATCTTTTCCTCCCATCACTGGGATGTATTACAACTGTCTGTGTCTTCCACATGAAGACAAACAAGGCACTAATTAGTTGAGCTTTTGGTTCAATATGGCAGGACAGTGCTAAAGTGCTTTTTGTTTTAAAAGCAGCACACAGACAGAGAGAGACACACACACACATCGCTATCTTTTCTCATGCCCTTAAAAAGTGAAGCACCTAAACAAAAAATGTTTGTTGGGTTTTGAAATTCAGTTGCTGACATGATTTCCAATTACTACATTCTTGTCAGCCTCTTTGTTCATAAAGTTTTGTGATCTTCATCTTTTTTGGTTAGTTTGTTGTCAGTAAAATCTTTGCAGAAACTTTCATCAAAAACAGCACACTTATAAAAAGTTTTGTGATTTTTGCAAGATTTGGCCATATGTCTCATTTGCACACAATAGGAAGCAAGGACAAATGTTTCATGGGACAGCTGATGAACATATTGCATCACAATCCTATGCTGTTTGACGTTTGCGTTTTGTCATTCAGTGTAGTGGCTCTTGGTAGCACTTAGCTCTTGTTCATAGTTTTTGTTCCTGTTCCTGATAACTATAATGCTTGTTGTGGGGCTCTATGTATGTTTTATTTGTATGTGCTCTGTGTRTATCAAAGAGTCTGCACCTGAATTCTCTCATTCTGGAGAGAAGACAAGACCGGAAAAAACATGCAACTTTGTCCAGATCCTTTGGAGACAGGATGAGA
>QMIH01003065.1:9814-25936 GCA_003987875.1 Clarias batrachus
CGAGCCACCTCTTCCTCAGCCGCCGCCGTCATGCGCCGCCGAGGATGGCGAGCCACCTCTTCCTCAGCCGCCGCCGTCATGCGCCGCCGAGGATGGCGAGCCACCTCTTCCTCAGCCGCCGCCGTCATGCGCCGCCGAGGATGGCGAGCCACCTCTTCCTCAGCCGCCGCCGTCATGCGCCGCCGAGGATGGCGAGTTTCCTCATCCTCCGCCGCCGCCTTCATGCGCCGCCGAGGATCGCGAGCTTCATCCTCTTCCTCCGCCGCTGCCTTCATGCGACGTCGAACGTCTTCTGCATCCACTGCCCTGCATTACGGAGGACGGCGAGCTCCCTCTGCCACCGCTGCCTTGCATCAGTGAGGACAGCAAAAGTCTTCTGCCTCCGCCGCTCTGCTTCAACAGGGCCAGAGCGCCCCGTGTTTGTTTGTAGTTCTTTTCGTTTAGACTTCATTTTCCATGTGGCAACTCGGTCAGGTGACCATGGACGCTCACCTGAACCAAGTTGGTTATTAGTTTCATTATAAATAGTTAGGTTTCTTTGAGTTTGTTGTCTTGCATCTGTTGATTTATCGTGGTTAATGTCTGTGAGTTTAGTTCATGTTTCCCGTCACCTTTATTCGTGTTTTGGTTTTGTTTTAATTATAAAGTAAAACAAAACCAAAAATTTCCCTGTTTTATGTTTGAATAAAATATATAATTTTCTGAACCACCTGGATCCTCTTCGTTTATGCCTCGCACCCAAAAACGTGACACCTACAGTATCAGCTGAACAGTATGTTTTTATTTTATGTATGTTTGTACTCTTGAGTTTAATTGGAATTGTTACTTATTTTTATGTTTACTTTAATGTAACACAGGCAACTTAACATTGTCACACACAAGCAATGATGGTTAACTTAACAGAATCAAACATCCAGAACAAATGACTTAATAGACAAACACAAAACAAACATGCAGTATGGGAAAAAAATCCAAGAATATCCAATCCATCCAGTTCTCATTGTTTTAGAAAAGGACTGTGTGCTCTGACTGTGACTAGTGACAAGACCTGTTAAAGATTTCATTTGGCACAATCTCATAAACAGTTTAGAAATGTGGAAAAGGCCCCCAAGTCATGCAGGAATGTTCTTTTGGGAGTTTTGGGTTTATTCTTTCCTTGCCATGCTTTAATGAAAGCCATACTGTACTTCTTTAGTGCCTTTTCTTTTTTCCCCGATTTTTGTGTCCAATTCCTCCCCGTCACTAGGGGGCTCCCACATTAAGGCTACTACTACCACTTAGCCAGGAGGGCCGAAGACTATCACGTGTTTCCTCCGAACCACGTGATGCCGACCGCATCTTTTCAAACTGTTCGCTCACGCACCGTTGGGGGCGGCGTAACACTCAGAGGACAGCGCTATCTGCTCCTTCCGCTTGCGTGAGCTCACAGACGCCCCTGATTGGCTATAGAGCCATGATTAATGTGGGAGTACTAAGTACCTCTTATCCCTCCCCTCTGAGAGAGCTCGTCCAATCAGCTCTCTCTGGCATTAACCGGAATTCAAACTGGCGATCTCCAAATGATAGGGTGAGCACTTTACCACTGCGCCACTCGGAGGCCCATAATACAAAGTATGTTTAAAGTTTAATTCCAAAATTTGGTAAAAGCATGATATTAGTATACTTTTTATATATTAACTGATGGTACAACGTTTTTAAAATTATATTTGCAATGTACTATCGCATTTTTCAATATATTTGTGTAAAAACGTTTTTTTTTTTTTTTTCTTTCCCTGGGGTTCCTGTGAATACACAGTATATATTGTAGCTGTAAATTAATCACATATTTAACATGGACAGTTGTTTGAAAGTAGTCTACATAAGAATTGACCAAAAGAAAGCAATACAAACATGCACACTTTCACTGATGAACTTCATCATCTTTACTCATTGGTTTATGAGACCTACTGTCGGGTTATCTGTGATGCATCATGACAAAGGCTTTAAACCACTTTCAGAAACTACACAGGGGTGAAGTTTACATACAGCACTGTGGGACCACATTTTACCTTTACATCTACAGAAAATGCTGTTGTTGTTGGTCTTTCAACTCTTCCCATCAAGGTCACCACTAGAGATACATGATTAATTGAAATCACAATCGCGATTCATAAATACATATATGAATATTGAGAATTACAGCGATTCACTTGTACAGTATGTATTTCCCTGCATTCAGATCATGCTGATCTGCTTGGAGGATTTAATATAAATAGTAATTTTGAAATAGTTGAAGATAGAACATGTCATTCTGCTAAGATGAACATTTAAGTTACAAAACTATACTGGCCTTTTATAAACCATTAATTGACATTTGGCACTTGGAACTACACAAACGACAAATTCTTCTTAATATTTTCCAGCTGTAGAAAAAGATAAGGTCACATAGAAAACCCCAGGTCTTATCTAAACAATGATAAGTGCATGTTGCATGTATCAGCTTGTATGTGACCGAAAATCCTTAGAACATGCACTTACTCACTCATCTTCTATACATAAAAGTTATTTATACATTTTCCTATTCGGTGAGGAGTAGGAATTCACGGAGGAAAGCGCGTGATATCACTTTTCATGACATGCGAACTGTAAAGTAGGCTTCATGTTATAGTGGGTGTTGTAGTTTTTACAAGGTTTTGTAGTTTTTACAAGGTATTGTAGTTTTAAACGGTAGAAAAGCGAAATGGTGAAATCAGAGTCAGCTATGTGAAAGGTTTATGCACATAGACAAACTTAGAGATGTTTCTCATCTGCTGCATGACTATATCCTAATCCGACTGCTCCAATCACAATTGTTTAAATCATAATTTGATCAAAATGATTTCGACAAGAAAGTGAAACTGTGGAGAGGATGAAAGCACTGTTCATGCGGAGGAGGGAGTATTCTTATTATATAAGAAATAATTAAAAGAAATTCTCTATAGAGAAAAAGTGAACAGAGGCAATTTGTGAAATCATCATTGCCATCTGTCAGTTTGCCACACAAACACAGAGGAGTGTAAAACACAGGAATATGCCATGCTAATGAAGTGATGGAGTGTTGCTTATAACAGAGAATCGAAAATAAACAATTATGTACTTTCAAAAAATGTAATATAAATATATAAAATGTATATATAAATATGATCATTTTAATGTGTGTCACCTTTGACTGAGGCGGAAGGTTTCTGCCGGAGCAAGAGGAAGTAATGAGTGAAGCGTTTCACGGAATTTTTTTGCATCAGCGGGATTTGCTAAAATCCGGAGTTCTTTGTAACGAGCCATGCACGGTACCAAAACTTTTATTTGTTCAGTTCATGTATGAACACTAGAGTGTGTTAAACCTGATGCCTTGCCTATGCCTATTGCACCATTTCAGAGTTTACAAACTGACTTTACACATATGCCACCTGTCAGAAATCTGAAATACATGCTTGTAATTGTGGACAGATTCTCTAAATGGGTAGAGGCATTTCCATGCTCAAAAGAAAATGCAACAATAGTAGTTAAAATTCTGGCTAAAGAAATTATTCCTAGTAACACTATTCCAATATCTATTGACAGTGATAATGGCATGCCTTTTGTCTCCAAAGTGACACAAAAATTGTGTAACGTTTTAAGCATTGATTGGAAATTTCACATCCCCTACCACCCCCAAAGTTCTGGTGTGGACGAAAGGATGAACAGAACAATCAAAGATAGGTTGACCAAAGCCATGATGGATACAGGTAAGAACTGGGTTGACCTGTTACCGTCTGTGCTTTGTGAAATTAGAATGACGCCCAGTTCTACAACCAAACTCTCACCTTTTTGAGATTATAATGGGACGACCATTCCCCATCCACTGGGTAAAAGGTAACCCCGGTGTTTCTCTTACAGGTGATCTGGACGTGATTGTCGGCGATTATACGCAAGCACTCATTGAAAAACTAAACGGTGTTCATGGTAATGTCTCTGCTTCTCTCCCTCTGCCTACAGACAAGCCTACTCACTCTTTCATCCCAGGTGATACAGTGCTGGTGAAAAGTTTAAATCCCAGGAAGGTGGGGGACGCTGCCTACAGTTCACCTACAAAAGTAATTGCAGTGACTCGCACAGCTGTTCTCACAGACTCACACACACAGTGGATTCATGCCAGCCGTGTGAAGAAGGCACTGCAGATGACTCTGACTGCTTGAAATAATTGACAACTACCTCACAATATCTCCTAGCCCGCACCGAGGGGCTAGTGAAGCAACACACGTCCTGAAGACACCTCAGAAGGGGACTCTCATCACTTCTCACCTTTTTCACATACACATATAGGTGGAATTTTGTATTAGCTCTTTTTTTCACATTTTATTTTTATTTTTGTGCCATTTACTAATCATGAACCCCTGTTCCTCCACGTTAATATCTCTTGCTATGCTGTGCGCCATAGTTTTATCCCTAGCCAGCGTCCCTGATAACTCATTTTGGCAATACGCAATTTTTATTGTTAAACAAACGAATATAAATATTGGGTGCTTCGTTTGTACCTCTCTACCTCACTCAGCCGAACATCCTGAAACTACGGATACTGGAAGCCTGTGCTGGCATTTCTCCTGTGGTGTTGCTATCAGTGTTTGAAGAGTGGGAGAATCACAATGCAAAAAATGCATGTTTTAAAAAGCTACTTTTGGCTTAAAGTATAAATTGTATTCAACATGTAGTTTTTCATCCCCCCAGAGACGTAAAATTCTTTGGTTATGCACACTTCTTCCCACAAAAAAGCTTCCTTGGTCTGTTCCTCTTCTTTCGATCATGTACTGTGCAACATGTACATTTTCRCGGCCCCTGTCTCCCCTTACTCTTAATGGCAAACCAAATTAGGAGACTCCAGTCTGAAGCAGGACATCTCAAATAAATAATCCTTCTGTGGATCCATCAATGCAGCCATGAAGAACAAATGTTCAAAATCTTAATGTAATCAGTTTATTAAACAGTGCAAAAGAAAACAATGAAATTAACAGCAAACTCTGACTACTTGATTTTAAAATWAAATTTAAAGATCAGTTTATTTTGTATATAAGGATCTGTATTAAGATATTGTTTCTGTAGAGATTAAACTTAAATCCCATAAGTGGTTTGATCCTCTGACACTGTACACTCTTCTTCTAATGACACGTCTTCGTCGTATCAGAGTTCCTGCTGGATCAATAATACGCATCCTCTCTCTGACCCTTTGTCTTTGAACCCTGTATCCCCTTCCTCTAATGCTACCTTGAAAAGGTTTCATTCATGTAAATGAAATAAAAAAAACATTTCTGCAATGTAATTTATATGTATTTATATGTATTTAAAAAATTACTACACCTTTTCTTTCTTTTTATGTTGCTATTAGGCTAAATGAAAGATTGAAAACTGAAATGAATCCTTATACATTTAAAATTACAATTACAAATTTTTAGCATCAATCTKAATGGAATCATGTAGCCATTTATTTAGCCTATGCATATATATATATTATATTCATTATTTTTATGTATTTAAAAGCACTTTTTACTGTGTTACAAATACATGATTATTATATTATGAGTATATTCTTGATGCAGCAGTAGCATGCTGTTATGTTTCTGACCAATTCCAAATACTAAAAATGTACACTTTGTGGTTAATACAAATATACTTTATTATATTATACAGTCTTCTATAATACTGTATTGCTGTCACGAGCAACCGAAGGATAAACACAACAGCCTTAGCAGTTAGCCCGTGTAGCGTGGATGGTAAACCCAAACGCGGAAGTAATTCGAGTAGGACGGGTTACCACGCGTTTAGCCTAAAGCTACGTCAGTTGAATTAATCCCTCCAGCGTGGTCGGAATCTCTCGTCCGGCGAGCTCGTCCTTGATGCGTGAAGCCAGTCCCTCGTAGTAGGCCATCCGGAGGGCAGCGTCCCCCCAGGTAGTCTGCACGGCGAGGGTACGGAAGTCTGCAGTGCAGCGGCTCACGGACGACCTACCCTGCCGCAGATGGTACAGTTTGCTGTCGGTCTCCACCTCAGCAACAGGATGTTCGAAAGTCAATTATATTTGGCGGGTGAACCCGGCCGTGTCCGAGTCTAATCTGAGAACCGCCGTGGCCCACTCACCTGCCTGCCCGGATAGTAATGAGACGAGAAGCGCAACGCGCAGTYGGTCTGTGGAGTACCTGGTGGAATTTAACTCAAACACAAGATCCAATGCAGTTAGAAAGACACTGCACTTCCCATCAGTACCATTCCATTTATCCGGCAGGGTTATGAAAACATCAGAGGAAGGGGTATGGGGGGGGGGGGAGCGAGCGTGGCAACAGCCGACTGAGCAGCCGCTCCGCGGAGGTTCGCGTTCTCCTGCCGTAGCTCCGTCACCTCGCAGCGCAAAACCGTGACGTCTTGGAGGTCCTTTCAGAGAGAGGCGACTTCACCACGGAGCTTATTGATCCGTTCGGCATGTTGGTCAACCACATCACAGAGGCGAGCAAACTCTGCTGGGTTTACTGCTTTTGGCTCAGTCATTTTGTCACGAGCAACCCGAAGGATAAACACAACAGCCTTAGCAGTTAGCCCGTGTAGCGTGGATGGTAAACCCAAATGCGGAAGTAGCCCGAGTAGGCAGGATAATCACGCGTTTAGACTAAGAACTCTCACGAAGATCTACACAAATAAACCTGCGTTCTAGCAACACACACTCAATCAAAGAAGCAACCCGAATCGGTGCGTACTCACAGAATAGTTGGTGAAGCGTCGGCAAAGGCATGAGCAAACTCAATGACTGAGCGATGTGAAGCGCCATTTTGTCTCCTTTTATGCTTCCTGGTTCGCAACTGTACTACTTCCGGGTCCTAGTGCCGGTCGAGTTATGAATGACAATTGCAAATGTGTTACCAGTACATTAAAGGTGTTTAGGATAATTTACAAATGCTGAATGCATTTTCTACACTATAATAAAATTTTTAAACATATTACATCAGTAATTATGAGAGAGATTTGATTCATGAGTTCAACAGATTTCTTTTGCACAAGGTTACAAAAAAAGTCCTATAGTTTTTTTGTGTTCAACAAAACGTCAGGTTGTCTTACAAACACACAGACTCAAATTTGAACTGTTGTCTAAACAAAGACAGACATTAGTATTAGAATATATAGATATTACAGTAGTTGTTACACAGAGACTGAAAACAGACCGAGAACTATGGAACATTATACCAGAAGCAAAGTACATAAGATTTAGCAATAACACATTAGACAATGCATTCTATTAAATGGTTAAATGATGTACTTAATTTTAAACTACCTTTAAAAAACATGAAATTTACCTTATGCCAATGAAATTAAAATAATAACAAACTAATAACGCAATGATGCTGCTTCCAGCCATGATTTCAAACTAGGAGCGGAAGAACCGGGGAGCCAATCAGAAAACGTACAGTTCGAATCTTCCCGCCTCCAGTTTCTGATAGTGCAGAGTTCTAACGCTGCTGCAGTTCGTGCAACTGTAGCTTTATGATAGTGAGCGCACAGAAGAGCGCACAGAACTGCAGAAGCACAATAAATGAGTTTGAGAACGCGCGAGAGAGAGATTCAGCGTGCAAAAATGAGTCTAAATATAAGCATAAATGAGTACATATTAGTAAGTATATTTAAATTTAACTGAAAATATACTGAGTCTACCGTATATTAAAATTTGTTTTCTAATGTATACTTTCTGTACATTTCTACAGTTATTATTTTGAGCATATATGTAAAAATAAATTGAAAAACAAAGTTTAAATACCTGTGCTTTGAAAATTAGACCAACCTTTCACTGAAAGTATATTTCCTATAATATATTTTTGGAACATGTACTATAACACAATTATTTTGAAGTATGTTTAAAGTTTAATTCCAAAATTTGGTAAAAGCATGATATTAGTATACATTTTATATATTAACTGATGGTACAACTTTTTGTTAGTATATTTGTAATGTACTATCGAAGATTTCAATATATTTCTAATACACTAAAGTGTTTATTTTTATTTTTTTTATTGGGGTATTCCTTAGCGATTTTTGTTTATTTTGACATGATGGTCACAAAGTACTGTAGTTGCAGATTTGTCGGGTACACATCTATGATGTGAATTTCCCATTTCCAGTTTGAGATGATTTTATCTTTGTGACTGGGCAGATTATTCTGTGTTCATGAAGGGATGGACACAGTCAGCAACAATATTCAGGTAGGTGTGGCATTTAATTGATGCACAGTGTGTCGGGAAGATATCCCTCACACTATTACACCAGCAACAGACTTGATCAATGTAGAATGCCTTCATGTTTATGCCAAATTACATTTAGGTATTTACTGTAACACACACTCTTGCCTAAAGTGACTTATATAACTGCTTTGGTCATTACAAAATATCCATATTCATATCTGGTTCACTAGATTAATAACTGGAAGTGGAATCCTGATCTTATCATCCAAATGTTGCCGCCGGAATTGAGAGTTGTCAGACCAGGCAACGTTTTTCCATTCTTCTATTGTCCAATTTTGATGAGCCCTTGAGAACTAAAACCTTGGTTTTCGGTTCTTAGCTACTGTTGCCTTTCTAACAACTCAAACCAGTATGGTCATTCTCTCATTCTTCCCCCTGGCATCAAAAAGGTGTTTTCACATTTCATGGACTAGAAGTTTACAATATTCAATAGTGAAATATAATATTAACAAGGAGAAGAAATCAACTTATTTCAAGCAGAACATAGTGGAATAACACTGTCACTCTTTTGTCATGCTTAAATGGATTTTTTAATTCTATATATCGTTATAGGAAAGGTTTTTTATTTGAATTCACATTTACATCTTATTATTGAAAAAATCTTAAAAGATAGTGAAGAACTATGAAGAAACAACATTGAAATGATCTATACTCTTCATCCACTGTTTATGAGAGAGTTGCATTATTCACATATGCCATTACTTCATAAAAGCAAGAGTTTAAGATTAAGATATGTAAGGGTTGTGGGCTACTATTCTACCACATATACTTAGTTCTCTTTTCTCAGACAATTTCTATGTAAGCATCACTCCACCTTTTTAAGTATGGCATGAAATGTGAACAAAAAAAATTAATTTACCATATATAACATATATGTATGGTGTGATGTCAAATCATGAATACAATTATCCTAATTAGTTAAAGTATATTGAATATTCAACTTCTGTTACTTCAGACATTCTGCTGAAATGTAGAGTGTGCATGCAGCAAAAGTAGACATGCCGTTTGCACATACAGTATACTGTATTACCTCCGCTGCATTTAAAACAGCGTGGCTGAAGCCTTGTGGTCACACTGTGTTGGGGTTTTTCTTTATTCGTTTCTCTCTGCAAGCCAGTCCGTCTGCACCCCACTTCTGAGCTCAGGAGAACGGGTCAAAGAACAGCCAGCACACAGATGATTGCTCTTTTACCAGTCTAAATTTTATTCGATAAACACACACATATATAGTTACACACCCTCCTGTGCAGGCAAAGCACAAGATAGGAGACTTATCAAGGACAGAAATGAGTAAATATTATGAGAGTTTGCTATGCAGTTTACCAAAATAAAAAGCTGAGAAGGCCGAAGAAAAACTAAAGAAAGCCGGAGAAACAGGAACAGAGTACGCATGTTCTTGACTTCTTGACGCCATTCTNTCGTCCTCGCACACAGCAAATATCCTTATCACATGAGGACAGAGACAGAGTGCCCCGTCCAACAAAAAATATCACGAATAACCAAGAGATCATGGATGTCAGCATTTTTCCCTTATGATGAGTAATAAGTGATTAAAATAAGATTAAATGGAACAAGAGACAGTGTCGTAATTCAAGACATCTTTAAACAAATAATAATTCAGAAGGAGATTGAAGTGAGTGCATGACTAAATCTGGTTTGAAATGATTCAATACAGTAGAGCACAGTATAATGTAGTATATACTTATATATCATTTTTCCCTTACACACTGCACACAGACGACCAGCAGCTCTCAACAGGAAAGAGACAGCACATGACTCCTTATGGCTAATCCGCTGACCTCCTGTTGCTCCTGTTCAGCATTAGCTGAGAAAACAACAGGACTGGTGTCAGATCAGGACCCCCTCCGCCCACATAAACAGCAACACGTCTGTATGTATACATTTACAACATTTACCCTCATCTGCCTGATTATTATCTAAAGATGAAGTGAGTTGCTGGCATTCAGAGAGGAATAAAAAGCAGGTGTCTTTTAAAAGACTTGCTTTCAATTTTACCCGACTCATCAGAAGACACTGACTTCAATCCTATGAAGTGAAACTGATTGCATGTCCATAAAATTATTCATAATAGAAACAACAACAAAGAATAAAGGGCTTTCCCTTGTGTCGATATAATGCATCTTAATAATTTTATATAGCTGTGCATTTTATGCTGAACCACATTGAAAGTCCGTGACAGTTCATGAGAAGTGAAAAAACTGCCAAACCACTTTCAGACAATACACTACATGTGAAAAAGACAGGATATACAAAACTGTAGGTGCACATTTTTGCCTTTATTGCCACCCACAGCAAACATTTATAGATTAAGAGATGTCAGACACACGGTGAATGAGGAATTGTATTTTGTGTTTCAGCCTTCAGCTAGTGTTGAGTCAACAGTCTCAGCCGAGTTGCAGCAAGCAGAAACAGTTTTTCACCAATACAGCAATGAAGGACTATTATGGATGCTCATTTTCTATTTATGGAGCGCTAAAAGTTTTGATTCTTCTGGGTATGTACAAAGATAAATATTTATTGTAATGCACATAGAGACAAACTGTTTGTATGATTCAAGTAAAATAATTTTCTTATGAGTAATGTTGTAAGTGAGGGACAAATAATTTTACATGGTCTTTGGCTCTAAATATGTAAAGAATACACAGCTTAGATTACTGTATAATGTTTTTGTAGTGCTTTGTTTACAACCACCTTAGACAAGACAAAGTTAAAACCAAGATCATAGCCATTAAAGTCAAGACTAAGTATGACAGGGATGTAAGTAAGTAAGTTCCAGATAAGACCAACATCACCATCACACATTTCCAAGTCCTCAACATGTTGACTGTAATTGACTGTATTTTTATACTGTACCACCTTCCAAATAATGTTGAGGTCCCCAGCTCTGTCTGATTGATGCATGGGTAATCTGTCCAGTCTCTGGCTATGCAACCCTATATGCAGCAAGCTCAGATGTTCTGTGTTCTGACACCTTTCCCTCATAATCTTACTTTTTTTTTTTTTTAGCAATTAGCTCTCCTGTGGGAGACCAGATAGGCTAGCCTTTACTTCCTTAAATCAATTGTCCTTCCTTGGACCAATCGTCAGTCACTCAGATCTTTACACCTTCCTATTTCTTTCTGCTTTCAGTAAAGTAACCCCCCACCCCCACCCCCCAAAAAAAATGTCAGTTTCTGCCTAATACAGTCAATCCAGAAAGTATTCACAGTGCTATACGTTTTCCACATTATGTTACAGCCTTATTCCAAAATAGATTTAATTCATTATTTTCCTCTAAATTCTACAAACAATACCCGTTAATGACAACATTTAAGGAATTTATTTGATTTTTTTTTTTAATTATATATATATAATCACATGTACATAAGTATTCACAAGGCTGCAACAAAACAAGATGAGGAAAAAGTGAAGCAGTGCTGCACTGTGTATCAGAATCCTTGACTGGTACCATTGTAATGATATTCTCCTCTTCTGCTGAGATAGACACACGCGCACACACACACACACACACACGCACAGGCAAAAAGGTCTTTTTTTCTATCCTTTTTCGCTGCTTGTATGCCTCTGAAGAGAAGAAAGTGGGGTATTTTTAAACAGTCATTTGAAATATATAACTAGTACAGTTAAAATGTATAGATTTATACATTTATTTTTTATTTATTTGTTTATTTATTTTATCCATGAATCTAACAGTGAAATCTCAGAAGGAATCAGTGACATTTGTTAATTGGAACTTTAATGAGATGAGGTTTGCTGATTACTTTTCAGGCCATAATTACACATTTGAGGAATCTCAGTTTAGTGGAAGATTAAAAGCTCTCCATGATATTATTGGAATAACTATACAAGATCTTCAACCCCAAGATGCTGGAACATTTTCAGTTGTTGCAGTTGGACTTGATGGAAAATATACTACACAGAATAAAGTTTATATTCAAAGTAAGTATACATTTGTTGAAGAAACAAGTGAGTGACTACAGTAATAGCAATTTGTATTTTTAAACAAAATTGGTCTTAAATGTTTTGTTTAATGAATTCTACATTGATTTGGCAGTTAAAATATATTCAAAGCATTACTTTTCCTAAGAAATTATAAATAAAATTAAAAGGAAAAAGTTGTACAGAAGTTCATTCAGTTTTATCTGCACAAATAGAAACAACTGTTAGTTAACGTCTCTAGAAAAGCTGTGACAATTTCTCCAAAATGTTCAGAAAAATCTACCTTTTAGTTTAATCGTAAAACTGTTCAAATGTTAACTGAGACCACTGATGCATTTTTGTTACACTTAATATAATTTATATTTATAGTTAAATACTGTGCATTTCTTACAATAAGCAATTTTGTAATTCAATTGTGTTGATGTATTTTTTTGGTTCTTTCTGAATTCACCTACTTTACTTTTTAGAATAATTTGGATTTTCATCTGTCTTACAACAACGATCTGACAGTGTTACAAATGGAATGATAGTTTATGAAACAGTGGATGACCTCAGAATTGCTCCAGAAATGGTAAGTGTTAAAGACTCTTAAAGACGTTTAATACTTTAACAAAAATTGGTGTCACTCAATGCTTTTTATCAAAAAAAAATTTCTCTCTCGTTTACCATGACAACTAATTTAGGACAATTGTTAGGATCTTAAATCTCTGGATAGTGAACACAGGGAAGTGATGAAAAAATCACTATTATTAAAAATTAGAAAATTTTTTAATTGTATATAAATCCTTTTTTATATATAAAAAGGAAAAAAAGTTATGAGGATTTAAAGATCATTTTAAAGTTTTATTTTGTTTTATCTTGTTTTGTTGGTTAATGAACCATGAGCAAAATCTATAGGAAGTGTGACATAAAACAAGAACAGTCTCATTTGAATTCACATAACTTTCTATCCTGGAAGGAATGGTATAAAAGTAAATCAACAAATCAAATCAACAATATGTAATATTAAATCTAGGGATGTCCAAATACCATTTTTTTTTCAGACCAGGTATGAATACTTTCATTTGGGTATTTGCCGATACTGAGTACAGATACCAGTTCTTGGCATTGTCCAAGAGCACAATATAAATAGAACTTTTCAAAATGCCTCATGGGTAAAGCATCATCAAATACACCTGCTATTGTGTTCCTAATGTGTGAACACTAAAACTGCACTGCAATCAATTGTTCCGATGTGCTTTTTTTCACACGTTTAATCCACTCCATCTTCTGTTTTGTCTTTTTGGGCAAAGAAAAAAGAATATTTTATTACATGTAATTGTGCATGTAAATACAGGAAATCACCCCTATTCTATTCGTGGCACCTTTGGAGTACTTCAATACCCTGCTCATAAACAACAACCATGTTGAAGTGGCAACATTGACTATGCAAAATATTTTATATGTAAATAAAGAAAACATATCAAGTAAAACCATGGCAGCACTGTTTCAGTCATGTTGTGATCAGTAACAAAAATCCCTAATTAAATATTAGTTTTTATTTTTTAAATAATATAATCAATTTAGGTGGCACGGTGGTGTAGTGGTTAGCACTGTYGCCTTGCWCCKCCAGSKTCCGGGTTCGATCCCYRGCCAGGCTCGATTCCCGTCTCTGTGTGCATGGAGTTTGCATGTTCTCCCCGTGCTTGGTGGGTTTCCTCCGGGTACTCCGGTTTCCTCCCACATTCCAAAGACATGTAGTTTAGGCTAATTGGCGTTCCCAAATTGCCCGTAGTGTGTGAATGAGTGAGTGTATGTGTGTGTGTGTCTGTGCCCTGTGTGTCTGTCCAGGGTGTACCCTGCCATGTGCCCTAAATTTCCTGGGATAGGCTCCAGGCCCCCGTGACCCTGAATACAGGATTAAGCGGTATAGATGATGAGTGAGAGTGAGTGAGTGAGTGATAATCAATTTATCAATTACAAGCACAACATAACAGTAACAACATTTTGTGTTATTTTTCATGTTGTATTCTAAAGACCAAAATTCACAAAACATCATTGCAAAAGTGGCTGTGAGTGTGCGTATATACTGTATATAGTACACTCACACACACACACACACATATATGTATATGTGTGTGTGCGTGTGTGTGCGTGTGTGTGCGTGCGTGTGCGTGCGTGTGCGTGCGTGTGCGTGCGTGTGTGTGTATATAGTCTTATGCAAAAGTTTAGGCACCCCTTGATAAATAACAGATTTTGGTGTTAATGTTAACACAGTTTCTCTTGGAAATAGAAGAAATGCACAATATTTTCAGCAAACATTGATCCATAGTTATTTCTTAGGAAATAAATTAAACAGAAGTAACATAATAAAAACATTATTATGACATTGTGCAACCGTTTGGACATCCTAAGAGTTCCAGAATCTCAGATTCTTTTTACAAGGTTTCAGACCTTAATCAGCTCGTTAGATCTGATGCATGGCATTAGTAAATCTCAATTTCAAGTCTTTACAAAAACTTTGACTCTTCAAACCTTGTGCAAACACTTGCGGACCCTCAACAACCATGGGTTCCTCTAAGCAGTTGTGTAAGACTCTGAAAATGAGATCTGGAAGACCAAGAAAACTGAGTCTGCTAAGTCTTCCTGCAGGTTTTTTACAGTCAAATGGGCGTTTTGATTTGTCTTTCTGACCAGCATACGAGCAGTTCTCTCAGAGAGTTTTCTTGGTCTTCCAGATCTCATTTTGACCTCCACAGTTCCCCTGAACTGCCATCTCTTAATTTCATTTCTCACTGTGGGAACTACAAGCTGACGATGTGTGCTATCTTCTTGTAGCCTTCTCCTGCATTGTGGGCATCAATAACTTTCATTTTCACGTGGTGCACCGTTCCACTGTGCAGCGAGGCTTAAACAGGCAAGACCTTCATGGAAGAGTCAGCAGAAGAAAACCTCATCTGCATCCCATCATAAAATTCAACGTCAGAAGTACAAACCTGTTTCCATTGTGAAAAAAAAAAAACAGTGAAGTGAAAGTTTCAAATTTCAATATTTTATTCAGAATAGAATATAGATAACATATCAGATGTTGAAAGTGAGACATTTTGAAATGTTATGCCAAATATTGGCTCATTTTGGATTTCATGAGAACTACACGTACCAAAAGGGTTGGGACAGGTAGCAATAAGAGGCCGAAAAAGTGTACATATAAGAATCATCTGGAGGACCAATTTGCAATGTATTAGGTCAATTGGCAACATGATTGGGTATAAAAAGAGCCTCTCAGAGTGGCAGTGTCTCTCAGAAGTCAAGATGGGCCACCAATCACCAATTCCCCCAATGCTGCGGTGAAAAATATTGGTGCACTTTCAGAATGGAGTTTTTCTTCCTTTTGCAAGTAAGAATGGGAAAAAATCCCAAGTACAAGAATTAAAAGACTTTTAGCTGGCTATAAAAAGCTGTGATATCTGACAGAGTAGGTGTTACTAAGAACTGATTATGTAGTGTGCCCATACTTTTGTACAGTGCCACGATAATGTTTTTATTTATGATTTTTGTTCAATTTATGACATAAATATTTAAAATATTGTGCATTTTTTCCATTTCCAAGAGAGATTGTGTTAACATCTTTTCCATTTAAAAAATCACCAAAATCTATCAAGGGTGCCTAAACTTTGCATAAGATTGTGCGTATACACACATACATTGTGTGTGTGTGTGTGTGTGTGTGTGTGTGTGTGTGTGTGTGTGTGTGTGTTCGTGCGTGCGTGCGTGTGTGTGTGTGCATGGTATTATTAAGTGCAGCAGTAATAAAGATAATAGAATAAATGTACAATGTTAATTTACTGTTAACAATAATTATCCCATAAACAGGTTAATTAACTAATGCCGACTATGTTATTGCACAGCATTT
>QMIH01003065.1:28460-45151 GCA_003987875.1 Clarias batrachus
ATTTTATTTATAATGCACTTTATATTTGAGACAAATCTCAAAGTGCTACAAATTATAGTATATAATATACAATATATCACATAACGTCAGACTGATATAGAGAAGGAGCAAATCCTCCTTACACACTCACACATGTTTGTTATAATAAACAGTACATGCACGCTGTACACTCTCACTTACAAACACAAAATAAATGATGTTTAATGCGCACACACATGGTCACAGTGTTATAGTAAACAGTACACGCATACATGGATGTTGATTATACCAGTGAGAGATGAGCATTAAGACCCAGCAGGTGAGATGATTACCCACAATTCCACAGCGCAAGAGAGAGAAAAACCATTAGATCAGTTGTGATCACGTCAAAACAAGTGACGATCAGCGTCAAAACAAGAAGCGCATACGTGATACATAATACTCGGTACTCGTAAACTAAGACTTGCTTGTTTTTCAAGTAAAAATTTATTAAAAATCTTTGCTCGTCTTGCAGAACACTCGCAAAATCGCAATCCAAGGTTCCACTTTTCTTTTTTTTTGTTGTAACAAATCATCTGAATTTTCATTATTTCTTAAGGGAGAAATTTGTTTTGATATATGAATGTTTTGATAAACAAGCAGGCTTCCAGAACAAATTATGCTCTCAATTCAAGGTTCCATTGTACCCTTCTTTGTTTTCTCTCCTTGGCAGGCCAGTAATTTTACGCTTTTGAAACGGCAACCTTTTGTTGGCCAGGTAGCGGATTTATTAGTTCAGTCTGTATTTACTTTTTGTTGTTTTGTTACTTTTGTTTTCTTGGCCCAGAAGGACAAATCATCTGTCCCATATATGTGAATGTTTTTTGTTTTTTTCCCCTTGTAAATATATGCTTTTTCCTGTGTAAGTGTATGATGTTTCCCGCAACTACTTTTTCCCGTGTGAGAACTCTCTTTCTCCTGTATTTTGCAAGCTAAAAGCTAAAGCTAATGCGCAAAGAACTACGGGACTGAGGTCAAAATGCAACTAAACACAGAACCGTGTCGGATATCAGCTCCACGACTTATCATGATGGAATATAAAGTGAATTATAACGTGATAAACTTATAATTCTCACTAAATTTGAAACTGGACTCACTTACCAGGTAATGTTTAATATATAAAATTAATCAGATGTTTTAATGATAATGATAACTTTGTAGCAGTGCCAATGCTATTGGAGGGTTTGCAGAATGTAAATGTCAGTGATTAAAAGGAATAACAGTCTCGTTTAGACCATTAAACACTGATGTAAACCATCAGCTCCATGGCATCTCTGTAATATACATCCACATCTGGAGTTATAAGCAAGCTAATATCACAATGCTAACCGCTAGCGCTTAGCATAGGGACACTAGTTCATTAATGTATATTAATATAATAGTATATTTGGACACATATACATGATGTAAACAATTAGCTCAATTGTTTGCGTAAAACAATACCTGTCCAAATATGAATCTATAAGCAAGTTAATATTATGCTATGCGCTAGCTTACTAAAAGAGCTAAGATAGCAGACTATTAACAGGTGCCTGTCAACTATTGATAATTAGACCTGAGCTAATTCTTAGCTGCTCCTGTTATGGGTAATGAATTGTTGTATACAATTTATTGGGTCTTATCAGTGTTACTGTAGTGACATATAATGTATACTACTGTATAATGTAGTGTTATTATCATAGCTAGAGATCTTCTGAATAGTTAGCAATGTGCTTACACAATGTATGTAACAGTTGTAGGGAGGAACAAGCCCCACAATGGGCAATCAGTCGATCTTTTGTCACGTGACTCCCAGTATGCAGTGCAATAGATTCAAAAGAACAAACGATTCGGCCTAGAAGATAAGATGGTGAGCTGCCCATTCTGTTTATAATATGTCCTTAGCTGCATTGTATGATTTGACAAAATCCAATAAGAGCTCAGCCTCAAGTCACATGCTTTTCAAAAGTTTACATGCCTACATAGACACTTGTTTGTCCGGCCCCCCGTGTACACGAACACAAATGAATGTAATACAGTTTATATTTTTTTCAATTGCAAATAAATCATATTAAGAAATATTGTGACTAAATGACTTATGTTAAATAAATACATGTTAAAGGAGCATTCTTCTCTGGCTAACTTTAAGGGGGGCGGCACCCCTGCGCCCCGTATTGACCGGCCACCACTGTTAGTGATAGCTCTGTTTCAGTTTGAACAACATATTCCATAATATTTATGAATATATTAATACCATACAGTATGTTTAGCAGTTAAAGCAGAGGTTTTTAAACGTTTTACAGCAAATGACTCCTTCAACTGTAAAACAAACACCTCCATGCATCTCCATGCAATTTTTGTGCATCCCCAAAAATTAGAATATCTTGCTAATTATTTTTTTATGTAATGTAAAAAGTAAAACTCATATTTTAGATTATTTAGTAATGAAGCTCATGCTTTTTGTTTTCATTTAAATGATTACTGCTTACACCTCCATGAAAATCAAAAATCCAATATGTCAAAATATTGGAATATTAGAATGTACTGTAAATGGGTTGTTCAAGAATAAGAGTATCTCATAAATGGCCAAAGAAGTAAAGTACACATGTGAACAATGCATGTAAAATTTGAAATACAGTGTATCATGCATTTTTTCATAGTTTTAAAACGGAAATGCATAAATATGAAAAACACACCATTATGCTGGAAAAGACATACATTACATGGGAAAAATAATACCATTTGTCACGAACTGCTATCACTAGCGGTTCGGGCGGTTGTAGTTTCCGTGGGCAAAGGGGTTGTTTCAACATAAAAAGTCTTTAAAGGTGAACAAAAAAACAAACCAACATATACATAGGGCTCTTTTCGGGAACACATGGGTCTTGTCGTCCACATAGTCTCTTTAAGCATACACAGACTCTTTAGGCATACACAGACCCTTAGCAAACACGAAGGCTAAGAGCTGCCATGAAGGCTAAGAGCTGGGGAGACACAAGAGACAAAGATGGAGCTCGAGACAGGGCAAACTTGAGACACTAGAGGCAAGAGAGGAACGCATTGGAGGCGAGAGGGGAACACTAGGAACAGGGGAGAAACACTAAAGATACAAGACGAGGGGAAACACAAGAAGCACACGGCACAGAATCACAGAAGGAACTAAACAGGACACTTACACAGACCTATCACACAGATAACAAAACTAATCAGAGTCCATATAAACAAACAAGAATAAAGTAGAATACAACAAAACCAAACCAAACCAAACGCCCACTTGAACCCAGTTTCCCAGAACAACCAGCTATTTATAACACTTTTAATGAGCTATCTTGGTTCAGGTGAGCTCCATCATCACCTGACCGAGGTGGCTTCTGGGAAACTGTGAAATATTGACTTGCTATAGAAATGTAGAATTGCTGTGTTGTAAGGCAACCTGAAATGTTGGTCAGATTTCCTAAAAACATATAAAGATTAAAGCTAATAAAAAAAAAAAAATTCCAGGAAGCACACAATTTACAGTACTACTTAGTACTGTATGTATTGCTAATAGTATCGCTTTTATTTAAAATAAACGTGCACAATCACCCTATTTGTTGTAAAATGTAAAATATCTCACATAGTAAGTAAGCAAATGGCAGATCAATTATAATACTATGTTTAAGACTGTTATTACTAACAATACTGCTCATCACATCCTGTTGGCGTCACATTCTGTATGAGGAAGTAAATGAGCGTGCCAGACAGAAACATTTTAAAACATGTCTGTCTCTTATCAACATAAAAAATTGCACTTTCTAATCATGGTTATTTCAATATTCTATATGCTGGAATGTGTCTATCCAGGTGAGTAAATTCTATTAATATTATATAAACTGTACTGTTCTATATTGAACCTATATGTGTAATATGTTTCTGCTCAAACTAAAAGGTACTTCCTCAGATGATCAGTTAAGAATGAAGGTTCTCAAGCTACTGTTTTGACAGTTGAAACCAGATATTTACATACACTTCACAAAAAAACACAAACTGTTTTTTCTTTACTCTCAAACATGAAATGAGAGTAAACTTTTTCTATTTTAGGTCAATAAATATTAACATATTTTTTGAATTTGTTAAATGTCAGAATCAAGCGAGGGAGAAGTTTATGGGCATTTTTTAATTACTTTCATCAGTGACAAATTTACATACACTTTCTTAGTATTTGGTGGAATTGCCCTGAAACTGTTTTCAGGCGTTTCGGGTATTCGTCCAAAAGCTATCTACAATAGTTTGCTGGAATTTTGTCCCACTCCTCTTGACAGAACTGGTGTAACTGGGTGAGGTTTGTAGGCCTTCTTCTCGCACAGTGTCGCCCACAAATTTTCTATGGGACTAAGATCAGGGATTTGTGATGGCCACTCCTATACCTTGACTTTGTTGTCCTTAAGCCACTTTCTAACTAATTTGGAAGTATGCTTGGTGTGATTGTTCATTTGGATTTGCACCCAAGCTTTAACTTCCTGGCTGATGTCTTCAGATGTTGCTTCAATATATCCACATTATTTTCTTTTCACATGCCATCTATTTTGTGAAGTGCACCAGTCCCTTCTGCGGCAAAGCAGCCCCACAACATTATACTACCACCCCAATACTTCACAGTTGGGATGATGTTCTGAGGCTTTAAAGCTTCGCCCTTTGTCCTCCAAATATACAGTATATCATTATGGTTGAACAGTAAAGCTTTTTTTTTTTTTTCATCAGACCACAGGACATGTTTCCAGAAATTAAGACTTTTGTCCCCATGTGCAGGTGCAAACTGTAATCTGGCTTTTTTTATGCTATTAAAGTAATGGCTTTCTCCTCCCAGAGTAACCTTTCAGCTCATGGTGTTACAGGACTCATTTTAAAGTGAATAATGACACTGTCTTACCAGTTTCAGCCAGCATCTTCACAAGTTTTTTTGCTGTTGTCCTGGAGTTGATTTGCACATTTTGCACCAAAACACTCAGAATTCGTCTCATTTCTGAGTTTATATTTGCATGTTAGTCTGAACGGATGAACATGTGGCCTTCAGTCATCTTGCACCTAAGGATGAGTCACCCTTGTGGAGTCCACAATTCTTTTCCTGATGTCTTGGTTGTTTTCTCTTGATTTTCCCATGATTTCAAAGAAGTGTGTTTGAGGTGTGCTTTTACTGTATATGCATCCACAGGTGTGCCACCAATCAACTCAAATCTAATCAATTAACCTATCAGAAGCTTCTTAAGCTTCTTAACTTCTGACCTTGATGAAAGTGATAAAAAATACACAAATTATCTCTTGCTCGATTCTGATATTTAACAAATGCGAAAAAGTTTACTCTGATTTAATGTTTCACAGTAAAGAAAAAAAGTTTCATGATTTTTTTTCTGAAGTGGCTGTACAGTGGGTACAGAAAGTATTCAGACCCCTTTAAAATTTGTCACTCTTTGTTATACTGCTAAAAGAATTTAAGTTTTTTTTCCCCTCATTAATGTACACACAGCACCCAATATTGACAGAAAAACACAGAATTGTTGACATTTTTGCAGATTTATTAAAAAAGATCCCCTTTTACATCTACTTCAGAAAAAAATCACAAAAGCCTTTTTTTCAACTGCCATTACAAAAACTTTTCAAAATAGGTATTTGATGGTAGTTCTCATTTAATATAAATTTGAATTACTTAAATGTCACTTAAAATGTTTAAAAAACATTACCTCTGTGTATTACCTCTAATAATGTGTGGTGATTGTATACTCTGACCTCTTTGCCTGTAACAAGACATAAATTTGGTAAATAGACAAATTTATTGGTGCAATATTACTTATTTAAAATAGCAGATCAACATTCAATTTATTGTATAGGCACAAACATGCTACAGATGTGTATGAAACATTGGTGCTGTTTTACTTTTTCCTGCAGTTGGTAGTGAGGATATAAGGGAAGTTTTTGGTTACCTTGGTGAACCAGTGGTGCTTAAGTTAAATGTTTACCCAACCTGGAAGCCTACTGTGATTGAGTGGTCAGTCTCCCAGGACTCTACATATATTGCAACATTTCGACGCGGTCACCTCATCAAATTCAAGAACCAATTTGAGCTCAACACAACTACGGGTGATTTAACAATTAAAAGCTTAAAGCCTGAGGATGCACTTAAATACAAAGTGGATCTGGAAAATATGGAAAGAGTTAAGCGTACCATCTATTTCCAGCTGTCTGTTCAAGGTAAATATGATTGATCAACCAAGACTCAAAAATAATCAGTAATTTCACATTACTGATTATTTTTCAATACAAACTATTTATTATCATTAAGTAAAATTTACTTTTTCTGATTACAGAGAAAGTCGGCAAGCCAAACATAAGTCTGTTGCACAGGTTTCTGGATGCAGAGAAATGTGTGATTTCACTTAAATGCACAACACTGAGCAATAAAGTTTCTCTCAGTTGGAAAATTGACCGTCAACTTGATGTCAATGAGAGCTTCTCTCATGACAGTTCTAAGATCAGCAGAGAGTCAGTGATGTGGATTTCATTAAAAACCAACAGAAATGTAACCTTCACCTGCACTGCTACTGATGGGAATCACAATGTGTCAAGCAAGTGGCATGGCAAATGTCCAGGTATGTTGTCCACATCCATGTAATGTATGCACAACTATGTCATGTCTTGAAGTATGAAGTTATCATGCTACTGTAAATATCCCAGCAAATGCCTAAACCCCGGCCCCTAGATGCTGTACCGGTCCCAAACCTGGATAAAACAGGAGGGTTGCGTCAGGAAGGGCATGCGAATAAAATCTATACCAAATTGTTCTGCAGATCAGATGGTCTGCACCCCCTTGATGGTGCAGCCAAAAAAGCCCAACAAAATACTTATCTAAACTGCTTTAAATGGGCTGTGTTACCATAATGATTTCACCTTGTAGTTACTACTGTAGCTATTCTGCCAACTGTTTAAATATAATAAAATGTAAAACATTTTAGCTTTAACATCTAAACTATTAACAAATTTATTTCTTGGTTGTTTATTAGATTATTGTTTATTCTTTTGTTATTCACTTTATGAGAGGTATAACGTGTTGTTCAAGTTCTTGAATAAATAAATGTAAAGATGAAGTGACCTGAGCTGCAGCCAGATGAATAGAGGAAGCAGAAGGTAGCTCAGTAGTTAAGGAGTTGGACTAGTGTTTGGAAGGATGCAGGTTTAAACCCCTCCCCCACCAAGTTGCCACTATAGGGCTCTTAAGGGCAAGGCCTTTAACTCTTAATTGCTAATAATAATAATAATAATAATAAAGACTGAAATATGCCATGTAGGTAATTATTCAGACTCTGTGCTCTGGTGCCTCCTACTGTTATTAATGGCGGCTGACAATATTTCTCCTAAATTCAAAATATAACTATTGTTATTTAGAGTGTATATTTAAAGGAAATGACACACTGCAAACCCTAATGCTTAAAGTAATTAAACATATTGACTACTGTTAACTTAAATAATTACAGTTATTTCAAATTAATAGACCTTGAGTATTTAGAACTTTTTGGTATTTATGAGTTTGTAGAAATGACACATTTCAAGTTAGCTGAACAAATTTTATATTGTAAGTAACTGCAAGTACATGAATTCAGTACTGGTATCTTAAAGTTTCACCAACTTAAAATCTTTCAGACTAGTGATTTTGTAACGGGTGCTGTGCGTGGGTAGAAGGAGCGGCATATATGCAGAGGTGACGTGCGGGTAAAAGTCTTTTAATGAGCACAAACACAAGGGAAACAGAATAGGAACTTAACCAGGAGATAAACAACACATGACAGACCAAACAGGAGACAAACTATACGTGACAGACTAAGAGATAACATGAGGCTAGGAGCCAACAAAGGGCTAGGAGCTAACAAAGAGCTAGGAGAAACATGGAGCTAGGAGAATACACAGAACTTCACAAGGAAACAAACAAACCTCTTAACTTGATATAGCAAAACCCAAAATGAACAGCAAACCAAATCAAACAGATGCAAGACCCAGACTAGTGGAACTCAAGAACATTTATAATCAAACTAATGAGCAACCTCGATAAAGGTGAGCGTTCCCATCACCTGACCGAGGTGCATTCTGGGACATGGAGTTTTACACAGAAAAAACACAAAGAAAACCGAAAACCAAAGGAAGTCTCTGGGCGCTTTGGCACCCTCTAGGGGTTATCTCTGACAGACGTCATCAGGGCAATAGGGCACTGGTGGCTCAGTGCGGTGCTTCATCTGCCATGTGAAAGCTTGTGTGCGGAACGGATTGTCTGCTGTGGTGACAGCAACAACAACCTATTTGATATTCAGCAAATTCAAAAACTGATAGTTCTGTTTACTTAAAATTGGAAACATCATTACTTAAAAAATCTTAATTTCTTTTTAGTTTTGCCAACTTATTCGGGTTTACAGTGCAGCACAGCAAAATAACCCAAGATCATGCAGTATTTGCAGAGCTCAAATAAAACAAAATGCAAATAATTTGTAAACAAATGGTGTTAATGCTTGGTGGAATAACCCCAATTTGCAATTACAGTTTTCATGTGTATTAAGCATGCTCTCCACTGGTTTTTCACATTGCTGTTGGGTAACTTTATACCACTTTTTTGCTCAGCTTTGCTTGATAGTTTGTGACCATCCATCTTCCTCTTAATGACATTTCAGAAGTTTTCTGGAGTAAATTGCAGTGCTCTTTTATTTTTTCCTAAGCTGTACACCTGATAAAAACCTGATAGGAAACCAGAGTACCCAGATGAATCCCACCAAGCATGGGAAGAACATGCAAACTCTAAGCACACAGAGACGGGAATCAAGCCTGGCCGGGGATCGGATCCGGATTTTGGAGGTGCAAGGCGGCGACAATTAGCAGAGTAATAGCACAGTTTTGCTTAAAATATTGCAATGCACACAACATTATGGGTGACATATCAGAGTTCAAAAGAGGACAAATTGTTGGTGCGCGTCTCACTGTCGCATCTGTGACCAAGACAGCAAGTCTTTGTGATGTATCAAGAGCTATGGTATCCAGGATAATGTCAGCATACCACCGAGAAGGACGAACCACATCCAACAGGGGTAACTGTGGACACAAGAGGAAGCTGTCTGAAAGGGTGTCTGGGTGCTAACCCAAATTGTATCTAAAAAACATGAAATCACAGCTGCCCAACTCATTGCAGAATTAAATGTGCACATTAACTCTCCTCTTTCCACCAAAACAGTTCATCGGGAGCTTCACAGGGTCAAATGTCGGTTTCAATAGTGCCAGCAGCGAAAATCTTGGGCTATGGACAATGTGAAACATGTATTGTTCTCTGATGAGTCCACCATCACTGTCTTTCCCACATCCGGGAGAGTTACGGTGTGGAGAAGCCCCAAAGAAGCGTACCACCCAGACTGTTGCACGCCCAGATTGAAGCATGGGGGTGGATCAGTGATGGTTTGGACTGCGATATCATGGCATTTCCTACTCCCAATACTTGTGTTTGATGGTCGCGACACTGCCAAGGACTACCAAACCTTTATGGAGGACCATGTGCACCCAGTGGTTCAAACATTGTATCCTGAAGATGGTGCCGTGTATCAGGATGATAATGCACCAATATACACAGCAAGACTGGTGACAGAGTGGTTTGATGAACATGAAAGTGAAGTTGAACATCTCCCATGGCCTGCACAGTCACCAGATCTAAATATTATTGAGCCACTTTGGGGTGTTTTGGAGSRGCGRRYCARGRAAHRKTTTYCTCCACCAGCATCACGTAGTGACCTGGACACTATTCTGCAAGAAGAATGTCTCAAAATCCCTCTGGCCACTGTGCAGGACTTGTGTCTGTCATTCCCAAGACGAATTGATGCTGTATTGGCTGCAAAAGGAGGCCCTACACCATTCTAAAACAAGGCGTTTCAGTTTTATTGTCCAACCCCTGTATAAGATTTATAAGGGTGTGTGTGTGTGTGAGTGAGAGAGAGAGAGAGTGTGAAGAAGATATGTGTGTGAGCATGTACAGTAAGACTGAGGGAAGAGTGTGTGTGCGTGCATGCAAGAATAAGGGAAATATACATGTGTGAGTATAAGATTGAGGCAAAGGTTATGTGTGAAAAAGTTATGTGTGATCCTAGGAAGTGGGGCACATGAATGCGCGGGACCGTAAAGGCAGATCTAGATCTGACTTCAGATCAGCAGATCCATATTACATCTGCCGCAATCCATATATACCTCCATCAGATCCATATTACATCCGTTGCAATCCATATTACATTGATGAAAGCAGAATAAACTGAACGTTTGATCATAAAACAGTGATGTAAGTGGTGATGTATGGACAAAACGAAAGTGAATTCGGAATGATTTCAGCAGCTCTCTGCAAATCTGACTCTGTCCTGAAGTCAGGCCAAAGTGAAATGGCTCCAACTTTTGTATAGATATGACAAAAAATGTAAATTCCTGAGCCAAATCTGCAATGGAGCTGGGCTGATTTGGCGCAGAAAACGCATATCTGATTTAGAGTTGTCTGCTATCAGGGCAGTGTTATTACGGAAGGGGACTCTCCTTCCAAACACTAATCTCCTCACCAGTCATCTTTTTCTCCTCCAATCATTCACATCAGCAAGTTTCCCTAAGAAAGGTTTTAACAATACATGTAAAAATTAAGTGTTTGCTCTCTCCTGGACAGTTTGCAGCTCTTCTTTCTGTTAAACAGAAAAATCCCCTTAAATTCCTGTTAATCCAGGGCTTATTATTATGAAAGCATCTCACTGTCCTGTTAAGGATGGTATTGTCCACATAAGAGTTTATGTACCTTACTCAGTTTGTCATGAAGTTGATGTAATCTTCATGGGGCTCATAGAGTGCATTTCAGTTTGAAGCTTTAAAACAGCCCTGCAGAGGCAGATTATGTTTCTGATCCCACCTCCAAACATGTGGTCACAGGCTGCTGCTGGTTGTGTAGGTAAGGGTGAGAAAAACCAGGTTGTGCTTTGATTTGCCAAGAAGGGGGAAGAATACATGTGTATGCTGTCTTCATGTTTGCATATAATAATTCCAAAGTTTTATTTTCTCTAATGATATAGATCACAAAGTAATAAAAAATGTAAGTGTTGAAGAAATAGAAGTATGACTGAAATATCCTGAGATGCCTGTGAAAACATTTGAATGTTGTTTTTGTAGTCTGACAGTGATGAAGTGAATATCACACAGAACATCGGCACTTGTAGGTGGCGGTTTAACGATAATATGTCTGGGATAACCCCATCTGTTATTAAGCGTGACTACCGTTACTCTCAACTGCCAATGTTGTGTATTGTTTGAGAAAAATCCAAAATAAAGAGAGACTGTTTGGATTAAAAAGAAGAGCATGTTTGCCATAGGCTGTCACTAGTGCAGTGCCATCTTGCCTAACATGTCATCACAAGATCAACAGGAAGCTCTGGCAAAAGTTGATTTGAAAATATGTGTGTCTGCCTCATAGAAACTACAAGTTACTGTAACTGTCAAAAAGAGAACAGAAATATCTAAAACGTAATTATCTGGACACAGTAACAAAGGACATGTTTGGGGCAAACTAAAGACAACATTTAAGTTTAAAAATATACACATACCAACTGTGAAGCATGGGGAAAGACATATCACGGTTTAAGGCTGCTTTGCTGCAGCAGGGCCTAGTCAGCTAACCATCAAAGAGTCAGTATCAACTCTTCATCATATCAAATGGGTACTTGAGGAAAATCTGAGACCATCTTGACAAAAAATTAAGCTGAAGCTTCCAATGATCCAAACATTTCAGCAAGTCTACCAAGAAATGTCTCAAGAGAAAGAAATAGAGTTCTGTAATTGCCAAGTGAAAACCTGGATCTTAATGGTATTGACCAGCTATAGGATGATTTAAGAGCTAATTATAAAGGAATGTACATTCCAGAAACCCCTCAAACATCACACAGCTAAAATAATTTCCATAATGAGTAATTACAAAACATACTTATTGTGAATTTAGTGATTTACTCTGAGCATTGTTAACAAGTAAAATACTTAATGCCTTGTGGGTATGATGTTGCAGTTGCACATGTATATTACATAGATTTGTTCATACAGTACATGGTTGTATTTACTTATGTATGTGTGTATGTATGTATGTATGTATGCTCAGCACCATAACAGCTGTACAGATTAAAAAGTATCAGATGTGGAAAGTGTCCACAAACAGCTATGATATTAATGTGAAGTGTGCAGTGTTTGGGGCCGAGAGTGTCTCCTACCTTTCAAGCAGCTACTGTATAAGACCGCAAATGGAGCTCCGCTGCAGTTCTGTTTCTCTCCAGCAAAAGCATTACATTTAACTGCACTGCAGCTAACAATATCAGCTCCATTACTATGACAGAGACACTGATCTGTAAAACAAATAAAATGACACCTTTTCTGTAACTACACAAACTTTTTAAAAACATCTGTGCACTCCATCTGGTGTGTGTTTGTTTTTATGTGTGCGTCTTGTTTTAGATGTAGAAACTCCATTGTCAGTGCTCAAACTGGTCAGTAGTCTTATGGCAGCCTCTCCCTATTTGCTGGCAACTATCATTTTGGGTGTTAAATGTAAGAGAACTCATGGTAAGAACTACAAAAATATTGAAAAAAATAGATTACAAAATATAGTTAGAATTTTTATTGTATATGTTTTTTATGTTTTGATTTTAATTTGTTTTTCCACAGATCACACTAGCAGCCAATATGCCATGACAGTAACTGAGGAATAAAAACAGCTGAACAGTATTTTTTTTTTTTTGTATAGCATGTATGTTTGTACTCTTTTGCATTTATTTATTTGTTTATTTATTTATTTTCACACATGCAACAGAAAAATAGAAACAATCTAACAATTTAACCAACACTGTTCAATGTTCTCTCTTTTTTTGTTAAAAAAAGGACTGTGAGGTCTGACTATGACTAGCAGCCAAGGACGGTCAAGAATTTCATTTGGCACACTCTCACAAACAGTTCAAGAATATGGGAAAGGCCCCTAAGCAATGCTATCATATTCTTTTTGGAGTCTTTGAAGTTTTTTTTTTTTTTCTTGCCAACCTTTCATGAAAGCCCTATGTGTTTAATGTCATTCTGCTAATGCTTTGTTATGCAAGCAAAGGTCTGTACGAGGCTTTTGGGTTTTTCTTTGGTCTAATCCTGGACTGAAAATATATACAAAACTCAAATATTGGTAATATTTGGTAAATGGTAAAATTGGAAATTTGTATCAGTACCTTCCAAATTAATAACAGAAAGAATTGTTTTACTGTTGTCATGACACATGTTATTTTTTCTAATTTTATAGAAATACTCACCCTTCTTAATTAAGTAACTTTTTGGATTTGAATAGTAAAATCTTCTTGGTAAACAATCTGTAATTACGGAAATAGGAAGGGTGTTAGAAAGAAATTATATACATATTAAAATCTGCTTCTTTGTTGTTGTTACCTAATTTTTATGAAAATTGATGAGGATCTTACATTTTTTTGTGATTTATTACAAATAAAAGTATCCAATTGAAAAATTCACGTTTTTTTTCCCTTTTTCTTATGGTTATACATACAGAAACTAAATTTACCTCCAGTGTGCTCCCCTATGCCTCCAGTGTGCTCCCCTAGTCTCTAAGGTGGACCCCTAGCCTCTAGAGTGTGTGTGCCCCCCCGTCTTTAGGGTTCCCGTCCCGTGCCAGTCCCTAGTCTCCGTGCAGTCCCTAGTCTTCCCGTCCAGTGTCAGTTATAAGCCTCCTGAAATGCTTACAATGGTCTGAAAATGTTGTTAATCATGTGGAAAGCTAAATGAGACTATGTGCGTGTTCTGTTCAGAGTCCAAGTATGTTTTGTTGGTTCTTTTTTGTTAAAGACTTTTACACTCTAAAAAAATGCTGGGTTGTTTCTGTAAACACATTGTTGGGTTGGGTAACGCTGGGTCAAATGAGATGTAGTGGGGCATTTACAAATGAACACCTGGTTGGGTTATTTTGACCCAACAACTGGTTTATTCTTTATTTCTTCAATCAGCAGCCTGCAAAATTTTTGAACTACTGTTATTGTGTCACAGAGTAGTTTTAAGAGTTGTTTAAGCAAGAATGTATGTGCGTATAGCTCAAAACATCAATAGGTTAATAAAAGATAGCGTCCATTAAAAAAATTCCCTGAACGATTTCGGAGATTTGAGCTCCAGGAAATCCTACGGTGCTCCGCGTTCATGTAGCCACCCAACATAGCCTCACTTCGGCAACTTTTGAAAACGACCGCTGGCTGTGACGTCACTGCGCTGGTTAAAACAGCAGATTAATTTTACATATTCTTAACAGGTAATCTTTGGTATAATACGGTTATGGTATGATATCACGGCTGTGAGAAGCATCCTGTACGCTGCGTTCTATTTGCACTATACCCGGTGTCCTCAAACCCTCAAGTATGCACTTCCAAGTCAAGTCTGCTCTTTGCGTTTTTGGAATTGACACACAGCATGAGGAACTTTCTGGATTCTTCACTTCTGAAGAAAGCAAGAGATGTGGGTGAAATAAAAATACAAAAGTTTTATTACAGCTATGATAAAGACTTAAAATAGACCAAAAAAAGAAATATGGACACACACACACGGCATCCAATGGCAGGAAACAAATGGAGTCTGGTTTTAGAAAAACACTCATCCACACACAAGGTGCCCTCAGATCACACTACCACACACTCGAAATGGTGCATACCACACAATAAAGAAGAACCACCACCGCAAGGGGGAAGATCCATTCACCCGTGGGGCCCCAAACTCCTGCAAGAAACCAAAAAGAAATAAACAATTAACTCCGCATACAATATAAATAATAAAAACTCTTGGTAGACAACCCCAGACGGGAATAGGGGAAAAAACGAAATCAGTCAAAAAAAAAGAAAGCAAAAGACAGAGCAGGTCTTTTAATGCAAGGAGATCGTCGTACTCCCCATACAGGTACACAAAGTAAAACAGCCACCAAACACCATAGGAATCAGACAAGCAGTCCCCTTTTTAATAAAAGGTGGTGTCTGCACGACAGCATCCACAACAGGACAACAGGATCCGGAGCAGACCGCTAACAGCGCAAAGCGGAGGACAGCACTAAACACGATACCAAACCGAATAAATGGAGATAAAACGAGAGGGAGAATCCTATAACAAACACAGAAGTGTTAATCATAATACGTTTCATTCACGAATTATAATTACATGTAGAACTCTTACCGTCAGGGTCACACCGAATAAAAAAAATGTACAGACACCGATCTATCGCCAAGCTCACCGATAGCACAATGGAGCACAGGGAAGCACACCTAGTCAGTATGTAACGGTGTTACCGACACAATGCTAGCACAACAGGAATTTATACAAATGCCCATGCACATACCTGAGAGACGAACAGTCATTAGATCCACTAAAACAGCGCCAAAAACACACTGACATCCAAATGAACGGCCTATAAATTTACAAAAGCGCTTAAAAAAATAACACAACCTGTTTAAAATTACCACTGGTTGCAGCACAGCGCACTTATCTGTAGCCACTGAAAACACAGGCACAAAAGGGGAAAGTCAGACGTGACGCACCCCGAGCAACGACCAATCAGCCCTTATATTAAGGATACTGATCGCCGATAGGCCAATCCAGCTGTCAGTCTAAGAAAACTGATCACTGATAGGCAAATCCTGCTGTCAGTCACCTAATTTCCTTACATTCATATAAATTTTTACCTAAATTTTAAATATTGTAGTTGTGGTAGGAGCAAGGTCATTTACATGTTTATTCGCTTTTCCACCTTTTTAGTCGCACTTTGATATGGGGTTGAGAGGAGGTCATGTTTTAATGTTCTGTGCCAACAGTCAGCTATAGTGTATTTTATGATAAAAGTGCATTTGTAGCACACACAAATAAAAAAAAAAAATACTAAATGTAATCTTAAATGTAATTTTACGTAAATTACTAGTAATCTTTGCTAAAGCTGTGTGTGTGGAAAGTCTCTTGGCATATTTTATCATATTTAATAGGTGTCTATAGAAGCTATAGAAGGATATGTTTAATGACAGTCTTAATATGTCTTCTGTTTCTGTCTGTTAAAAAAATAATAATAAAATAACTGCTTGTGTTATTTTGACCCCGCAGTTGGTTTATTCTTTGGAGAACTTCCTGGATTCTTCACTTCTGACTGGATCATGCTCAGAGCACTCAGTATTTTATGGTAAGTTAATGTTAATTTTTACTTTTTTCTTCCAAGGCTTGTAAGAATAGATAATAGGATCTTGTGGTTCACTGTGTCAAATGCAGCTGACAGGTCCAGGAGGATCAAGACCGATGACAGTTTAGCAGATCTAGCAGCATCTAGTAGCCTTAAAACAAGCTTTTTCTTTATCCTTATAAAATATTTGTTATAAGTTCTAAATTCACCACTAAATATCACATTCATCTAGTGTGTGTTGAGAATTTGAAAAGGGGTGAATGTTTTGTATTAAATTCAGATGGAGCGCCGTATCCTGTTATCCCTCACATGTTAAATAGTGAGGTAAATTAGTCAGAAATATCCACTAAATTCATGTTCATGTTATGTATTTTTGTGTATTGACAAGAGAAAAAATGTTTTGCATTAAATGCATATGTAGCTGTAAGTTAACAAAAATGCTCAGCGT
>QMIH01003066.1:11137-33551 GCA_003987875.1 Clarias batrachus
ATCTCCTGAACTCCAAACTGAATGTCAGAATGGGAAAGAAAGGTGATTCAAGCAATTTTGAGCGTGGCATGGTTGTTGGTGCCAGACGGGCCGGTCTGAGTGTTTCACAATCTGCTCAGTTACTGGGATTTTCACGCATAACCATTTCTGGGGTTTACAAAGAATGGTGTGAAAAGGGAAAAACATCCAGTATGCGGCAGTTCTGTGGGTGAAAATGCCTTGTTGATGCTAGAGGTCAGAGGAGAATGGGCCGACTGATTCAAGCTGATAGAAGAGCAACTTTGACTGAAATAACCACTCGTTACAACCGAGGTATGCAGCAAAGCATTTGTGAAGCCACAACATGCACAACCTTAAGGCGGATGGGCAACAACAGCAGAAGACTCCACCGGGTACCACTCATCTCCACTACAAATAGGAAAAAGAGGCTACAATTTGCACAAGCTCACCAAAATTGGACAGTTGAAGACTGGAAAAATGTTGCCTGGCCTGATGAGTCTCGATCTGTTGACATTCAAATGGTAGAGTCTTTGCAGAGAATTTGGCGTAAACAGAATGAGAATATGGATCAATCATGCCTTGTTACCACTGTGCAGGCTGCTGTTGGTGGTGTAATGGTGTGGGGGATTTTTTCTTGGCACACTTTAGGCCTCTTAGTGTCAATTGGGCATCGTTTAAATGCCACGGCATACCTGAGCATTGTTTCTGACCATGTCCATCCCTTTATGAGCCCCATGTACACATCCTCTGATGGCTACTTCCAGCAGGATAATGCACCATGTCACAAAGTTCGAATCATTTCAAATTGGTTTCTTGAACATGACAATGAGTTCACTGTACTAAAATGGCCCCCACAGTCACCAGATCTCAACCCAATAAAGCATCTTTGGGATGTGGTGGAACGGGAGCTTCGTGCCCTGGATGTGCATCCCACAAATCTTGATCAACTGCAAGATGCTCTCCTATCAATATGGGCCAACGTTTCTAAAGAATACTTTCAGCACCTTGTTGAATCAATGCCACTTAGAATTAAGGCAGTTCTGAAGGTCAAAGGGGGTCAAACACCGTATTAGTATGGTGTTCCTAATAATCCTTTAGGTGAGTGTGTACCTGTGTATATACATACATACATACACGATACTTCCATATATGATTTTCTACTTCATGGTTTCCTAATGTAATTGGGTGTACTGCTTACACCCACATTCCTATTAAAGCTCCTTCAATAAATGAGGGAGACTATCTTGGAAATCGATTCATAGCATCAATGTACAGGTAACAACTTTTTTTTTTTTGGTCCTTAATTTTTTGCCTTGTCACAATCATTCGTTCATCAGTCCAGAGAGGGCATGTGGCTTGTGTTGTGTTTCACAACATTGCCACTACAAGGGGAGAGAGCCACCATCCTTTTATTGAGGAAGATGGCCCAGAGGATCCCCTACAGATTTTTGTACACAACAGAGACGGAAGACTTTTGAGATATAGGATTTGTCAAGTACTTTGATTAAATTGTTTGCACTGTTTAAATTGTTGTGCAGTTCGTTTCTTTATTTCCTGAAAAACAATGAAAGTAAAAAGAAAGCAATGTGTGTGTGTTTTTTTTACATTGCTTTATATACACAACACTTTTAACATGCGACAGATTAATATTCACACATTGTAACATCTGTACCTCCACAGATCAGGGGAATAAGATCAAGTTCCCCGGATTACTGAGTTGATCCTTTGTCCCCACCTAGTGTGTCTATGTATGTACTAACAGCACTTAAGCACTAAACACGAACACCTGTGATTCCCTTGTGTGTCTGACTACTTATTCCAGTCGAACCCGTAGGGCTCCGTCGGTTCACTGTTGTGCACCTTGTTTGTCCTCACTGAGTTTGTCTGCATTTATGTTACATTCCTTTTGTGTTCTACTCTGCCCGTCTCACTCCCAGGACTGAGCGTTGTCTGCAGGTGTGGGATCTTTGAAGGAAGAAAAAACCCTCACTAGTCGCATGGACCTTGCAAGTGCTTCCTTTTGTTTCCTTTTTGATGTGCAAGACTGTTTAAGTTCATCCCACCTGCAGACCCGGTCTGGGAACCCCGCTCAAGAGCGCAGCGAGCGCCACGGGACCTTTTTGTGTTGTTTCTTGTGTGTTTAAAATAAATAAATAAATACTTGTATCCATGGAATCTGCGTCTGATTCTAATCCAGGAGTCATGACACACATTCATTAAAGTTCTCACCTTCAGGCAATGCTCCAGTAATTAGATTTCTAGTGTTGCTTTTTTAATGGATAGTCTTTTCTCTTCCATTTGAAGCTGTATAAGGTCCATCTCCATGTAACTTTTTCTTATTTGTTTTTGAAGATGGACCTTATACAGGAAGGCAAAAAAAATAAATAAATGAGATTCTGTCAGACAATAAAATTAAAACATGGACAACTGCACACATGCTTTATTTATTGCAAATTAAATAAATTGATTCTGCAGTTGTTGGGAAACGAACCCGGGCCTTTCAAATGGCAGGCGAAACACTTACCACTGAGCCTTTGGTGCGGTGCTCTATAGATTTTAAGTTGGTGGAACTTTAAGGTGACCTTTACTGCTACTTACGTACTTACAGTTACTTAAAATATCAAATTTGTTCAGCTAACTTGAAAAGTGTCACTTCTACAAACTTATAAACACCAAAAAGTTCTGAATAATTTGACCTAATTGCAATTATTTACGTTAACTCAATGTGTTTAATTACTTTGAGCATTAGGGTTTACAGTGTATAATAAAAGGATAACCGGGGTCAAATTTGCAACTTAATACTCTCACGCATTTACTCTGCCTGTTATCTTTAGCCGATGCAGCCGTATTGCTTTTTTTTTTTTTCATTATTATTGGCTTGAATTCTTCATATGCTGCATCAAAACCTCTAACTTTGCATGGAGCATTAATCTCAAGGCTGTAAACTCATTTACAGACAGAAGGCCAAATGTTTTGAATGACACAAATATTAATTTTCACAAAGTCTGCTGCTTCACTGTTTTTAGATCTTTTTGTCAGATGTTACTCTGAAGTATAATTACAAGCATTTCATACGTGTCAAAGGCTATTATTGACAATTACATCAAGTTTATACAAAGAGATACTATATACCCCTATTTACAGTGTTGATCCTTCTTTTTCAAGACCTCTATAATTTGCCCTGGCATGCCCTCTATCACCTATCAATTAGGTGATTATTTTTGCTTTATGGTGAGGAGCTCCATCATGCTGGAAAGGCATTGTTCATCCCAAAAGTTGGGAGAAGTTGCTCTCAACTTTTTCTACCGTTCTTTACTCATAGCTGTGTTCTTAGGCAAAATTGTGAGTGAGCCCACTCGCTCGGCTGAAAAGTAACCGCACACATGAATGGTTACCTCCAAGTTATTAGTGTTAATATGGCACCTGGTGCTAATTTACTTAATTATCTGACAAAACCTATTTAACTGGAAGATTTCTTATAGAGGAGAACTGGTCCAATGTTCATACAGAACTATGGAAGCCAATTTTTGATCATCCCCATAATCTATCGTCTTTTAAATTAATTATGAAATAATCCATTAATCCTTAACCTTAATACTACAAGATGTCTAATGCAATGGCACGCCAGTCACACACCTCCAAACATTCTCACAGGAGATTTTCTCCACATGGTGGAGCTTTACTGCACAGCTGCTGTCTTTGTAACTGTGTCTTATTTTACACAAGGGCCTGATTTCACTCACTGTGTCTTATTATATTAAACTGAAGGGAATAAAAAACTCTGTGTTGTCCTAAACAGTTAACTCTGTAACCATGACCATTCATTTAAGTAAATTAGTTACTAGACTCCATAAAGCATTATGTAGTTATGAACTGCAGTGTGTGTGTGTGTGTGTGTGTGTGTGTGCATGTGTTGTTCAGTTAAATTTGTGGAATCAGAATGTATGTCTCCGTCATGTCGCCCTGGTTAGAATCAGACGCAGATGCAGATTCCATAAATACAAGTATTTATTTCTTTTTCTTTTGAAAACACAACCAAAAACAACACCAAAAAGGTCCCGTGGCGCTCACTGCGCTCTTGAGCGGGGTTCCCAGACCGGGTCTGCAGGTGGGATGAACGTAACAGTCCCTCTCGCCGTAAAAGGAAACAAAAAGGAAGCACTTGCAAGGTCCATGCGATTATCGAGGGTTCGTTTTTCCTTCCAAGATCCCACACCTGCAGACACGCTCAGTCCTGGGAGTGAGACGGGCAGAGTAGAATATTACAGGATAGTGACATGAATGTATACAAACTATGTGGTGACAAACAACGTGCACAACTGTGAACCGACGAAGCCCTACGGGTTCGACTGGAATAAATAGTCAGACACACAAGGGAATCACAGGTGTTCGTGTTTAGTGCTTAAGTGCTGGTAGTACACACATAGACACACTAGGTGGGGACAAAGGATCAACTCAGTAATCCGGGGAACTWGATCTTATTCCCCTGATCTGTGGAGGTACAGATGTTACAGTCTCAGGTAAAAGGAAAGTATAAACAGGTTTAATATGAGTCACTGATGTGTTAATATTCTTTTTTGTGCATCGCCAGCTTGAGATTAAACTTAGTGTAACGTAATTTGTTACCTAAATTGTGTTCAACAGTCTGACCCTAACCAACCCCCATCTCGGATAGCACATCGCTGAAGGGCCACCAATGGCATAGTTTAGGCATAAATTGGGGCAACCTTGACATATTCTGCATAAGTGATAATGGGCAAGTTGTTGTTTTTCTGTCTCATTCTCGCAATGCACTGCAGTTTCTTCCAAATTATTTAGTCATTGTGGATCACCACAATTAATAAAATAAATTGGGGTTAATATTCCTCCAAATGAGATGTAAATACCCTTGAGTAAGGCATAAGAGTGTTGAGAATCTGTTTTGGTAACATGAAAAGCACACAGTTAATAGTTTTTCTGTAATTTGGTGAGAAAGATGTTTTGCTATGCACTATTATGCTAGGCTAATCGACCTGTTGCCCATGAATACAGTAGAATAAGGAGCCATAGCGAGGTTAGAAACATGGGGATTATTGCCATAGTAAGTGCCAAAAATATTAAAGGGCTAATATACAGTACATATTATTTTGCTGTTGGGCCCTGTATTTTTGTATTTTATGCGGTTGTCGAATATACAGTAAGTACTAAGGTAGTCTGCATGTGAAACATATCATCTCTGGAGAAAAATGTGTGTAATAAGGAAACTGCTGTTGAATTGATTTGAACCAAATGTGAAAAATTGTTTCTCATCATTTTCCTGGTTGTAAAGGAATATTTGGAAGAACATATTTTGGAATAAATTTTAAATATACATTGCTCAAATTATTGATGAATTTACACAGACTAGAGTCACAGTTCTCCAAAGATGCTGTAATGTTGATGATTAAGATAATGATAAAGAACAGCTGAGCCATATTGACCAAGCTGACGGTGAAAGTACCGAGGTGATTAATGATGAGGAAGATGCAGAGCTATCTAATATAAAAGAAAGTTTGAGGCAATAGGAGATATGATGAGTTTTCTTATTATTGAGTCTAATTTCCAACATTGGGCCAAACTTGTAATAATCTACTGAATCATTTTTGGGCCAGCCTATTTTTGGTCTCACCAATGACCCAACGTTGGACCAATGGACAAAATGACTTTGGGTCAATGTTGGCATCAGTGGTTGGCCCAATGTATGCACTACCGTTGGCCCTTCAGCAGTGTGCTCTCTGGGTAGTTCTTTCAATATTATTATGTAGTATATTGGTAAACAATCCTCATTTGATCTCATATGTGATGGCATCATTGACAGAGCCTGCTGCACTGAATAAAGCAATACATGTGATAATGTTGGCCCAATCAAGTTGGCCTGACATCGGAGCACTGACAAAAGTACCAAAAGTTTGACGGCATTGGGTCGGCAACAGAGTGATGCTACCTGGGATATACCAAGGAAATCAAACTGAAGGGTGTCAGGATCCAGGCTGGGGAGGTGGTTCCAAGTACAGAGCAAGTGTTGGAAAAAGCGCTGGTAGTTTTATGGGGTGAAGAGAAGTTATTTTGCTGGGTTTTAAGTGGCAGGTCACATGTAGCCAGCATGACCCTTTGGCTAACATGGTGCAATGGAACGGTGATGGTTGGCCTTATGCTGAAACATGAACACTAAACAGAACAGCAACATCATAGGGCAGGGTTCTGAATCACACTTGAAGGCTGCTTTTCCTTTAAGAAAGAGAGGAAAACAGATGAGAAGAGAGGTGGTCGAACGTGTCAAAGATTGAATAAAGATAGAGAGTGGCAGTAGTGAGAATCACACACAAACATGGCCACATGTTCACACAATCCTGCCCACAAACAATGAAAGCAACAATGGAGTGCATTCTTTGCAAATCTATATTATATTGGAGGGGTGTGTAAGGTTGTGTAAGTGTGTTTAAGGTGTAAAAGTGTGTAACACAAGCTCACGATTGAATAAAGACACCAAGAACTATGATGCTGCACTACATAACTATTATTAACCTGATCATAAATCAGAATTGCAGTGTTGCCAAATAGTTACTGAAATTTTTCCTCATCCCCAAAAAGCACTCTTTGGCTCTTTTGTTCTCATTTGCTTGAGTTAGTATTCTACAATGTCACATTTGTTTTTTGAGTAAATATGTGTAAATAAATTCAGTTACATATGATTATCAAAGGCAAGGAAAGGTCAGACACTAATGGTTTACAATTTTTCTTTTGAATTCTCACATTAATAGTGTGGGTGTGCTAGAAAACACATATGAGAAGTTAAGGGTAAAAAAACTCCTTGTGGTCAGAGTGAGATCAGCTCACACTTCCTTATGCTACAGTTTCTGAAGTTTAACGGCATTGTTTCCTGCTGAAGCAGTTCAGTCTCAGAGTGTTTAGGGCTTGTGTACGGTGGTCAGGATTCAGAATGAAGATAATAAAACTTTATTTCTGTGAGTAACKTCACAYGTTYCTTTGTYGTCYTTYAARTTTAGTKTCTGTATGAATGMAGTGTAGGTGATTCTAAACCCTCATTGTGTATCTGTGTGTGTTGTGGTTTTTAGATCTCCTGGTGTGCTGTGGAGCTGCAGAGAGTTTCACAGAGAAGTCGGTAGATTTGGGACAGAATGTGACTCTAAAGTGTGAGGTGTCTGACAAACATGTGTTCTGGCTCCTGATGAAGTCGTCAGAACCTCCAGTGTTTATATTACAATCTTTCTCAAGCCAATCCAAGCGAGCAGAGTACAGTAACAAAACCTTCAGCAAGACTTTCTCACTGCAATACAACAGCAGTTTATACATACACAATATCAGTACTAATGAATTAGGAGTTTATTATTGTAGTCAAACTGCTTTACCTTACGGCATCAGCAGAGGAATCAGACTTTACATCCAGACTCGCCCAGCTTGTAAGTTAATGATTTTTTTTTAATACTTTAGATCTCATCCTGTATCCTATAATTTAGAATACATAGCATGTTTTTTTTCTTGTTTGTTACTTAGTGTGTTGTCACTTTTATGCATAACATAAAATCTGTCTTTGTAGATACACCATACACTAAGGGAGCTGTATCAATTGCAGAGAATCAGACATGTGATGATAAGACATCAAAAGTCGTCAAACTCTGGCAAAATCTCTTCATCATACTCGCGATAATCAACTGTCTTGTCGTTCTTCTTGTCATCACAGGTGAATGTAACTTTATTCCACAATTCACATTGATTATCAACTGATATACAAATGTGTGTGATGTTTTTGTTGAATAGATCTAAACAGGTCACTAAGTTTACAGGCTTGAACATGTGACATATAATCACTAAATATAACATGTTATCGTTATTTTGTATATATTGTGTGTATATACAGTATGATGCCCTTTTAATACCATACACTAAATATGTAAGGTTGTTTCAGTGTTTTTCTCTGTTCACTAACGTTGTTAGAAAGAGAATCAATCAGGGTGATGTGGCAAAGCTCCTCCATTTTTTTTTTAACCTGAAGTTTAGCTTTCAAATTTCACCATAACAATGAGTCACAAATTCTAAATGTTAGGCTACATGACATCTAAACTGTAAATGTTGGCCACTAGTGATGGGTCGCTTATGAACGATTTGTTCTGTTTGAATGAATCTTTAATGTGACTCAGAAGAACGAGGAGTCTCCGATAGTGATTAGTTCATTTTCTACTGTGCATAAATGCGCAAATCATCGCAAAACCTCTATAGGTTACGTACGGGACAACAAATCTTCTAGTCTGAGTGATTTGTTCTTTTGTCATGCGACTCCCATAGACGCTATGGAGTGCAATAGATTCAAAATTAATAACTCAGACTAGAAGATACAGTATGAGAGGTGAGCTGCTTATTCAGTTTATAATTATATGTCCTTATAATAAAACTGCTTTTTGTGCTTACAAACTTCTGTTTGTATTATGTTTTTATATTGTATATGTGTATTATATCGTATTGGTTTATAAACTGCTGTTCAACTGCTGTCCTGCTTTGTAATATTTTTGCTACTGGAACTATAGCCAAAATTTGTATATGTAGAGGTGTTGGGGGTTTGTTTATTGAAAATGTAAAGTTTTATTTTATTTCTGATCAAAAGAACGAAATGAACTAAATGACTCAAAAAAAGATTTGTTCATTTCGATGAACGAGATTCAAAGAACTGAGTCACTAAAATGATTTGAACCTTCCGTCACTATTGGCCACGTCTGCATCAAGTAACTAAAATTAAATGGTACGGCACATCTAAAAAAAAAATGTATATTGTGAATAACTTAAATTTAGTTTAGTCATATACAATATCCTAGATTTGCTACATGGACAGTGAAATATATCTAGGCTTTTTGTTTTTCACTTTGTGTTTAATGAATCTAGAATATATAAAAGATTTACTTTTTGTATTAAATTATGAAAAACTTTTTTTTATTCATTCATTTAAATGCAGTATATATTAACCTTACAGGATTTAACCATATATTTGCAACTCTCTTTTTTTCCCTTATTATTGATCTTAATTTTTTTTTTTTACTTCATAACTTACATTCTTGAAAATCACAACCCACGATTCTCAACACTATATTTATTATCCTGTCTGACTTTGAACCAAACCTTAATGACTCAAATATTAGACGGCTTTTGAATAGCATCAACTGTGAACTATTAAGTTGACTTTACAAATATGTTTAAAAAATTTGAGGCCCATTTGAGATGGTGTATAATAAAGTTGTGAATGTTTAGAAAGTTGTGATTGTTTCAGGGAGGTTAATTCTGAATAAATTGTAATGTTTTAGGCTTTACAGTTCGTCACTGCAGAAGTCGTCCAAAAACTCGACCACCTTGTACACCTCCAGACCCCGGTTTACAGCTGCATCAGAACAACACCAATGTTGTGGTAGGCTTAATGATTTTAATATGTTTTGCCTAAATGTGAATTAAGTAACTATTTTAAAAAATATTCTGATGTTTAATACACTTTAAATTAATAATATTAAAAAAACAGTAAAGTTATGAAGTGCTATATTGGTTCTACTTCCTTGAGTGGTTGTAGAAGTGAGCATGGTGTCTCTGGGTGTGAAGTCGGAAAGTCCCACATGCATGAAAGATGCATAATGCTACACAGATTTAGACGTTTTATCCAATTGTCTTAGCAAATCTGTTACAATATGCCAGTTAATTGTCACGAACTGGTAAGACAGGCGGTTCGGGCGGATTTTATCGCCGTGGGCATGAAGGGCAGGCATAGGCACAGAGGGGTTGTATCAACATAAAGTATTTAATAGTGCACAAAACAAACATACCCAGTCTCTTTGAGTATATACCGTCTCTCTAGACACATACAGGTGTCTTTTAACATTTTAACATAGACATTTTCTCGACATTTACAGACCCTTTAAGCATTTCAGGCCCTTTAGGACTGACACGGAAACTAGGGACAAGACAGGACCACGGACACAGGGGCTAGAGACAGGACAAGAGACTGGACGAGACCTTAAGAGGCGAGAAGGGGTAACACTCTAGAGGCGAGAAGGGGCAAATCACCGGAGGCTAAAGGGAACACACAAAACACTCAGCACAATACACTCACAAATGAACAGAATAATCTAAAAGATACACTTACACATCACACAAATCACAGAACACATCAGAGCCCAGATAAAAGAACATAAATAAAATAAACAAATAAATAAATAAATAAAATAAAACCTAACCACATGCCCACTGACAATATTAATACTCGACCCAGTTTCCCAGAACAACCAGCTAATTATAACATTACTAATTAGTTGAGCTGAGCTCCAGCATCACCTGACCGAGGTGCCTTCTGGGAAACTGAGTCGACTAACAAAAAACTACAAGGCAAACTACTAAGACAAACAGGTGCAAACAGTGCCTTCTAGGGGTAGTCCCTTACATTAATAATGCATTTGCAGCAAAAATAGTGCAAAACAAATTAAACTATATTAGTCCCTGTTCTCTCGTGCCTATGCAGTACTGTGGAATATGTACAATACAAATTTTTAACACAGTGTCACATGTATCTTAGACTTAATAATGTTGAAGTTGTGTTCATTAAAACTGGTCATATCATTCTGTTTTTTCAGTACGCTGATGTGCAGTACATCAGAAAAAAACGGCTGCATCAGGACGACTGACCTTAACTGCACATACTCTCTTCTGCAGCCCGTGACACGACGTGACCCCATGCAGAGGCGTGACCTCAAACATCATGATGTGGACTACGTATGATGCATCATATGAGGTCATTAGACTGAAGTGAGCCATGCTCCAAATGCTGAAAAATGTCTAGTCAGTGTTCTGCTTTTTCTTCTTTCAAGATTTTTTTTTATCATTGTCTGTCATCTTGCCATACTATCTATCTATTCCCATAGTGCACTGCTAGTGTTTCATTTCAAATACTAACGTACTACGTTTACAGATCTTATATTAAAGTATAAAACCATCTGTTTAAATTACAGTATATCCTGCCTGAATGTTAACTTTGTTAAACTGATTAGTTTTTATGCCCTCACTTTTCATTTATCACAAGTTACATGAGTATTAAAACACCTGTATGGCATAGAAAAGAAACTATAAGCGAAATGTAGCTATATACTGTGACACAATAGGGCTTTCTGTCATATAGAGATCAAAACATTAACACCACCAGCAGGTGACCTGAACAAAATCACCACATATACACCTGCAAACTGGTTAAAGTTTCATGGCCCCCAAGGCTCAGACATACCCGTGGAGACCAAAGGCCAGGCCGTCCATGTAGCCCATACAGCCCAATTCCCCCCAAAAAAGACAATGCTGGCCACCAGACCACCACAACGTGCCATGCACAGGGTCCGGCAGGGAAAAAACCCAAGACCAACCCGGCCTCAAAACTCTTCAGATCCCCGAGCATCCACAAATGCCTCACCATGTCAACATCCTGGTGCCACACACCACAGTACACTGCCAGAGTTCCTGCAGAGCCACGTTCTGACCATTGGAATATTATATAAGTGGCCATTATAAATCCTTAATTTAATACTGAGATTATAAAACTTAATAATGTAATAATTGATGTGATTGTAGTACATAGATAAAATATGATGTTAACTTGTTAGATACATTTAGCCACATAGCTTAGAAGCAAATCGAAAGAAGCCGTTGATTGATAAACATTTGGGGAAATATGAAAAATTTAACAATCATGTATGAGAGCTGATGTTAAATAATTTAACCAAATGTTTTTTTTTTTATATATATAACAAAATAGACATAAGCATCACATGCTATAACTCTGCATCAACTGTGTGAGAGACTCTTTCAGGTGTTATTTCTTGTCTGTGGTTTTGCACCTTTAGCACCGGGTTAAAAAAAAGTGTTATGTTTTCTTTTTTCATAAAAATCTAAATAATTTAGTGTGAGGTCTAGTTTAATAATATAAAAAATTTAAGTAAAAGAAAAAAGGTTTATTATCAGATTCATTGTTAAAAGATCTCTGACCCAGACAGCAGACATTTGACCCACAGCTTCCTGATGATCATGAAAAACATAACGGTCATGTTCTTCAACCTGAACATGCCCACAGCTTGTGTGTCTGTTTGTGTGCACGGTGGTGTATGCATGCAAGTGGGTGGGTCTGTTTGTGTGTGTGTGTGTGTGTGTGTGTGTGTGTGTGTGTGTGTGTGTGTGTGTGTGTGTGTGTGTGTGTGTGTGAGTGTGTATCTCAGCTCTGAAACTGGTTTGGTCCAGCTTATAGTCAGTATGAACACACTGCTCTGGCGTCATTAAATAAAACCAACAGCAGTTTCTGAGAATTCTCACTTTTTGCTAATGGACAAAATCAAACTCTCAAAGAAGTGATGACTTGGTGGAAATTCATAATTTAATTCTACAGTCATGATGTCATCACACACCCAAGTTTCTTTTCCATAATAATCACAACATGTGAAAATGACAGGAAACTTTATTTAGTAATAAGTCGACTTTGCTTAGATGTAAGGCTCTACTTCCTCATTTGTCAGAAAAACTGTTTAATTTCAGCTGAAGTTCGGTCATATGGTGGTCACAGGAAAACACATTAAACATACTCGGGGATGGAGAGATGAAGTTAACCATTTGAGATTGTCACATTAAATCACTATACATTTTCATAAAATATCTACTCCTTAAAAGTGTACAAACCTTGATATCACCATGACATCTCAGACTTTCTCATGCTTAAACATGCAGCTCGATCAGGAACATGACAGAATGCACAGTTAATTATTCCATGCAGATCTTCTGATTGCTCATCCTGCAGATGGGTCACCTGTCATAGTGCATTCCAGTGGCGGCCAGTCAATACGGGGCGCAGGGGCACCGCACCCCTTAAAGTTAGGCAGAGAAGAATGCTACTTTAACATGTAATTATTTAACATTATAATTATTTATTTTAATAATGAAATAAAGTCATTTAGTCACAATATTCCGCTGTATTTCTTAATATAACTATATTTAATAATATAACTTATTTGCAATAAAAAAAAAAAATCTAAACTGTATTACGTTCATTTGTGTTGGTGTACGCGGAGCGCCGGACAAACAGGTGTCTATGTAGGCATGTAAACTTCTGAAAAGCATGTGACTTGAGGCTGAGCTCTGATTGGATTTTGTCAAATCATCCTTCGGGCACAGCAACAGGGTGCGTCCTGAACCCTCCCACTTATGTTCTTAGCGAATCAATATTGTTTTTAAATATTTGGGCTCATGTGATTGGACCATTCTCAACGAGTCTTTTCCTGCACTTCCTATGGCAAGCAGAGCTGCTGACTGGATGTGATGTGAGTCAGGACTTTATCTTATGCTAGTAGTAATGATGCTTAATCACCTGATAAATTACTATTTACAGGTGAATATTAAAAAGTTACATTTTTATTTAGTTTGTGCCCCCCCCCCCCAAAAAAAAGATTTTTTTGCACCAGCCGCCACTGGTGCATTCTCTCAAGGTTTTAGGAGGTGACAATGACGGCGAGCACCAATGCGAGCCACACTACGATGTTGAACACTACCGGGTATACAAAGTTGTATTTGTAAGTTGTTCTTGTAGCCCATGTTGTCAAGGTCTTCTCAGGTTACTCTGGAAACAAACAATCAAAAGCAGGTCTTTGGTAAATCTTAGTTTCATTATAAAACTCTTGTAACATTAACTTCAAAGATATTAAATAGATCTAAATACTGAGCAGAGATCATGGCAATAACTTACATCTTTACCTTTGACTTCTACAAATACTGTACATTTGTACATAAAGCAGATTAACATGCTACTGCACACACCACACGTTGAATAATGTGCATCTCCGTGGTCTCAGTGAATAACAGCTGTAACAAACACATGTTGTATTATAATCCTCAATTAGATCAGCTTTGGTTTTGGTTTTACATTTTACCAGTTATAGAAGAATAAACACTGAAAAACATAAGTGTATTGTTTTATGTGTGATGTGAACTGCTCTCTGTGGTTGAGTATACTCTGACCATACCTTACTATTCGCAGCTCCGGTAACTAGCCACTTCCTATTTGTGGGGGAACTTCTGGGTGTTTGTGCTTCTAGACTTTTATATGTTTAGCTGTACATGCAGGTAGAACTTTTTCTACCTGGCGAATTATCCACGATCCAGCTACAACTCCTGAATATACAGTATAACAGGAAAGTGACAGAAGACAGTATAGCTGTTGTATGTATCCCTGACAAAACTTGGTCCAGAATGGTTACAAAAGCCCCCATAGTGATACACCTTGATCAAATAAACTTTCAGACAACTCAGTTGTTATTCAAAAGATACCCTCAACCTCAACAGACACACTTCCTAGTCAGCTTCTGGTGGTGTTGTTAGATCTTAACAGCTTTTGTATCTCCTGGCCTAAACCATGAGTCTGTAGCCCTACCCCTTCTCCAGATGGTTGTGGTGCATTCTACTGCAGATAAGGTTAATGCAAGAAAATTTGATTACTTAGGAATAAGGAGTGCTTTTGTCCTTCGATAGTTTGGCATCCCATCCACCTGAGTTTCTACTTAAACTCTGAGTTTCCTGGGATGAACTCCAGGCTGAACATTTATCCATAAAATGTCAATCAAATAAGTATGTGCAAGTGGAAATATAAACTAGAAATATGTATAGATAAATAGTAATATAATGTTATAATGAACAATAGAAATGGCATAAGGATAGATGGCATCAGTCTTTATGACCATGTCCATATCATGTCAAAAAAAAATGTCCGACAGGAATAGAGAGGTGCTAGTGGTACCGGCCTCAGACCTAGGGGATATCTGTGCCGGCAGCAAATGATACACAGGCGATGTGCATTGTGAATCATTGAATTAACACTTTTTTATTCTCCTGTGAAAAATGAGCACACGTTATGTCTTTCCACAATGGCAACCAGCTTATTACCTACAGTTTCTCTTAAAAATTATACAAATCCTGACAATAAAATTTAAAAACTCAACAATATTCTCAAGTGCATCCTGTAAAATAACAACACACCAGGAGATCAATACAACCAACAAACATATGCACACATAACACACACCTTAACACCAACACAACGCAATGCACACTTTATAAGACACACATATATCTTCTTATATACCTTAAAAGATTGGCAATGTTGTAGTAAACCACTAGAATATTGTAAAAGTGTCAAATAGGTAAAATACCAATTATCAAGATAGCAGAGTTTATCATTATCAAGTCAGAAAAGACCAGATGATTTCACAAGAGAAATACTTAAGACTTATTTGCGCTTGAAAAACTAATCCAAAATATCTTTCCTCTTGACCCATATAGCTCATGCACACACTGAGAAATCCAAAATGGCGACTGAACTGCAAACACAGCATGAAAGGCAGAACCCTAAAACACTTTTAATACTAGAACCTGACATGGCTTAATTATTTCAGTCTGACCAGCATGCTTCTAATTGAAATCACCAGTAATTATACATGGAACATTTATTAAAGTCACTTTGCACAATATACTAGTTTTAACTTGAAAAAATTCCCATCTTTTGAAAAAATAAAAGAGGGGAAAAAACTAACAAAACAAACAACAACAAAAACACATGTATATGTGGGGATGACAATGTTTTAAGTAACCTCATAACAGCATTTTCTTAGCTCATTACACTAGCATGGTGAGCATTAACAGCTGAGGTAGTTGTGAAGGGGGTTAACTTGTAGTATGTGAAAATGAGATTAGTCAGGAGTGTTGTCTGTTCAGAAGAAGCTCCTCCTCATTCTCTCTGTGGTGACCTTCAGGTAGCGGCAGCACTTTCCTGATCACTTTCCTGATCCTTCTACTTTTATTTTACTTAAGTATGTTTTGTTTGAAGTATTGTAATCCTCTACATTTTAAATCATTTTCGGTATAAAAAAAAAAAAAAAAAAGGATGACAAATAATAAATATTATGCTTTGTATAAATGCTTTCTTGAGCTCGTGTATTGTGTCCTGGTCGTGCGCCACTCCAGACTCCAGTCTAGGTTTTCTGACGGTCCCTACATCAGCGTCTACCTGACTTTCTACATGGCGCTTCCACCCTAAGAGTGACGTCATCAATCAGCGCGACCATATATAAACCGGAGAGAGCTGCGGGAAAGAGGAGGCGTGTAGGCGAGGTGTTGGTTGTGTTGGAGAGAGATTTTTCTTTTGATATTTGGTTGTGTTTTCTGGTTTTGTCTTTTTGCCCCTCATTGACTTTGATTATTACTTTGCTCTTTTGGTTTGGTTGCTTGGCTCTTTGTATATATTTGTAGATACTGTATTTTCACTGTACAGTCGTGGCCAAAGGTTTTGAGAATGACACAAATATTAGTTTTCGCAAAGTTTGCTGCTAAACTGCTTTTAGATCTTTGTTTCAGTTGTTTCTGTGATGTACTGAAATATAATTACAAGCACTTCATATGTTTCAAAGGCTTTTATCGACAATTACATGACATTTATGCAAAGAGTCAGTATTTGCAGTGTTGGTGCTTCTTTTTCAGGACCTCGACTGGGCTCTCAATCAACTTCTGGGCCAAATCCTGACTAATAGCAACCCATTCTTTCATAATCACTTCTTGGAGCTTGTCAGTATTAGGGGGTTTTTGTTTGTCCACCCGCCTCTTGAGGATTGACCACACGTTCTCAATGGGATTAAGATCTGTGGAGTTTCCAGGACATGGGGTCCGTTCTTCGTACGTCGCTAACTTAGCTGGATTTGATTTTTGTGGATTTGTCCTGATCTTGGATTGTTTCGTTCTTCGAAGCGAATCTCGCGCTTGCTGTCATAGCAACATGTCCGTAAGCTTAAACCTGCTCGGGAGCATGTTTATTTCATGTAAACAAAATTTAGGCTGCGCTCCTGGCGGATTATGATTGGCTGAAATGGCGAGATCACATCTTATTGGTTAAAGAGCATGACTGACGCGGACTGACTCCGCAGGGAAAAGAAAAGTATCTTGCATGAATATATGGATGAATGTATTTAAACATAAACACAGTATATATATACATGTGTGTGTCTGTGGTCATCATTCGTGTATTAATCTCCGTGTGTGTCTAATCATATGTAACATTCTATCCCCCGATTGCGTCTATATAAGTGGAGGTAATTTTCTCAAATCTGTCGCAGTCATGTCTTGTCCGTTTATGAGAGAGCAACCGGTTACTGAAGGTGTGAAGTTTAATCACAGAGTTTTTCAAATTCCTCGTGTATTGTGTGATAGACAGGATCCTTTAGCACAGCATGACAATATACTTCTTACTAGACTTCTTCTTCTACTTCACTTTTACACTGTAAACCCGATTAAGTTGGCAATACTCAAAATATTTGAGGTAATCATACATAAGTTTTTAAGTAATTTTAAGTAAACAGAACTATCAATATTTGACTTTGTTGCAAATAAAGTAAATTCAATCCAGAGCGGGAATCGAACCCGGGTCTTTCGCATGGCAGGCGAGACACCGACCACTGAGCCACCAGAGCTCTTTAGATTTAAATTGGTGGAACTTTGAGGTGACACTTACTGCTAGTGTTACTTAAGTATATGATTACTTAAATTATCAAATTTGTTCAGCTAACTTTAAATTAATACAAATAGGATTTGAGAGTGTGTATAGAGAGATGTGTGTCTGTGTGTGTGTGTGTGTGTGTGTGTGTGTGTGTATATATATATATTATTATATATATATTAAGACCTAACCAGGTGAGTAACTATGTGGGTTAGTATTGGAACATACAAAAGGAACATACCTCCTACTGCAGGTTATGCCTACTAGGGGCTGACCCTACTAACAGCTAAAGCCTACTATCAGCTAAGCACTCAAGTGGCTACACCTTTTGCTAACTAAACAAACAAAGAGCCAAACATACAAGGATCTAAACATACAAGGAGCTAAACATACAAAGAGAAACACTGGGCACACACAGAACAGTACTTACACAAACAGCTCCACAACACAAAAGCACAATGAACATAAATATAACAAAACTAGAGCCTACTTTAAACAGAGGTTACATAACATAACTAAAACCAAATACAAAACCAAACTAAATGTTTAATGCTCAACCCAGTTTCTCAGAAAAAACAGGTATTTATAGCAAGTTTAGTAAGCTACCTCGGTTCAGGTGAGCTCCCTCATCACCTGACCAAGGTGCCTTCTGGGAAACTGAGTCTACAAACCAAAAACTACAAACATAAAATTATCGGGAACACAGTGCCTTCTAGGGGTGGTCCCTTACAATTAATTTAATATTATTAATATTATCATATTATTATCATAAGTATATATAGCAATAAATTTAATATTAAAATGTTTATACAAGCTTTTCTTTTGCTTTCAACTTTATTGGAAACCAAATCGTAAACAAACAAACAAATCAGGGTCAAAACAGAGCAATATGAAGAGTGTAGGCAAAGCAAAATCAGAATCAAAGTCCAGACAAGAGAGTCGTGGCAGGTGGAGTCCAGTAGCGCAAATCCAATAAACAAAGCATGGGTCCAAAAGGCAAGTGGGTTGGCAACGAGAGATGAACAAACGCTCAGAAATGTCAGCAACAGCAAAACAAGAATTTGTGAGGTGGTGAGAATGAGCGTGCACTTTGAAGTCTGTGGGTAATGGAATTCGAATGAAACTAGTACTCCGGTGATGGTGACTAGTACTATGGTGGTGATCGGAGGGAGTCACAGAAGCTGAGTTTGTGACCATTACAGTGGGTGGTGGAGTGTTATTGCAGTGTATTATATTAGATGGATGATGGGAGATTCTTATTTACTTGGCCACCATGTTTAAAATGAGGTGGCAAAAATATTATGACTATAGATGACAATTTTTGATCATTCTCATAATCAAAATCAATCGTCTTTTAAATTAATGATTAATTAATCCTTAACCTTAAGATGTGTCTAATGCAATGGCATGCCAATCCCCCCACCCCCACCCCCCACACAGACACACACACACACACACAGAGAGTGACTATTGTTTAGTGATTTTTCCATCGTGATTGTGGTTATAGTCTTCACACTAACAAGTCTCACACAATTCTAAGGTGAACAGCTCCATCTTCCGCTTCTGCAGTAACATTCTCAGAGGAGTTTTTCGCCACATGGTGGAGCTTTACTGCACAACTGCTCTCTTTGTAACTGTGTTTTCTTTTACACAAGTGCCTGATTTCAAATCTGTACCTCTCTCACTGTGTTTTATTATATTCAACTGAAGGGAATAAAACACTCTGTGTTGTCCTAAACATTTAATTCTGTAACCATGGCAATTTCTAAAAGAACTAAACTAATGCTTTCACAGCAACCAGATTGAAAAGTCTGAAATCAGAAAGTATGTCTCAGGTAAAAGCAAATCAATAAACAGGTTTAATATGAGTCACTGATGTGTTAATATTCTTTTTTGTTCATGGCCAGCTTGAGATTAAACTTAGTGTAACGTAATTTGTTACCTAAATTGTTTTCAACAGTCTGACCCTAAACCACCCCCATCTCATATAGCACACCGCTGAAGGGCCACCAATGGCAGGGCATAAATTGGGGCAACCTTGACATATTGTGCATAAGTGATAATAGGCAAGTTGTTGATTTTCTGCCTCGTTCTCTCAATGCACTGCAGTTTCTTCCAAATTATTTAGTCATCGTGGATCACTACGGTTAATAAAATAAATTGGGGTTAATATTCCTTTAAATGAGATGTAAATACCTTTGAATAAGGTATAAGAGTGTTGAGAATCTGTTGTGGTAACATGAAAAGCACGCAGTTAGTAGTTTTGCTGTAATTTGGTGAGAAAGATGTTTAGCTATGCACTATTATGCTAGGCTAATCGACCTGTTGCCAGTGAATACAATAGCATACGGAGCCATAGCGAAGTTAGAAACATGGGGATTATTGCCATAGTAAGTGCCAGAAATATTAAAGGGCTAATATACAGTATATATTCTTTTACTGTAGGGCACTGTATTTTTGTATTTTATGCGGTTGTCAAATATACAGTATGTACTAAGGTAGTCTGCATGTGAAACATATCATTTCTGGAGAAAAATGTGTGTAATAAGGAAACTGCTGTTGAACTGATTTGAACCAAATGTGAAAAATGTTTCTCATCATTTTCCTGGTTGTAAAGGAATATTTGGAAGAACATATTTTGGAGTCAATTTTAAATATACATTGTTCAAATTATTGATGCATTTACACAGACTAAAGTCACAGTTCTCCAAAGAAGCTGTAACGTTGATGAAGATGATGATAAAGAACATCTGAGCCACATTGACCAAGCTGACGGTGAAAGTAGCGAGGTGATTAATGATGAGGAAGATGCAGAGCTATCTACTAATATAAAAGAAGGTTTGAGGCAATAGGAGATAAGTGTGTTTTCTTATTATTGGTGATAATGAAAAGGGTCGAATTGCCAACATTGGGCCAAACTTGTAATTATCTATTGAACCATTGTTGGACCAGCCTATCTTTGGCGCCACCAATGAACCAACGTTGGGCCAATGGACAAAATGACTTTGGGTCAATGTTGGCATGAGTGGTTGGCCCAATGTATGCACTGCCGTTGGCCTAGCGTTGGCCCTTCAGCAGTGTGCTCTCTGGGTAGTTCTTTCAATGTTATTATGTACTAGATTGGTAACCAATCCTCATGTGATCTCCTATGTGATGGCATCATTGACAGAGCCTGCTGCACTGACTAAAGCAGTACATGTGATAATGTTGGCCCAATCAAGTTGGCCTGACATCGGAGCACTGACAAAAGTACCAAAGGTTTGCTGGCATCGGGTTAGCAACAGAGTAATGCTACCTGGGATATACCAAGGAAATCAAACTGAAGGGTGTCAAGATCCGGGCTGGGGAGGTGGTTCCAAGTACAGAGCACGTGTTGGAAAAAGTGCTGGTTGTTTTATAGGGTTGTTTAAGTGATTTTGCTGGGTTGTATAGAGGAGCTGGGGTGCGAGCTTAGCGTAGAGACTGCAGAAATGGTCGGCGCAACATGAATGAATGGCAGATCTGCGGAGATAAATCGTGGTCATAGACATGCGAGGTTCAAAACCGGACAGTCAACAAAGTTCGAAATCCAGATTTAAGAGCGAGAAATAAGAAAATCCAGACACAAGGTCCATGAAACAAAGCAAGGGTCAAGATCCCAAAACTAAGACAGGTAAGATGAAGGCATAGAATCTGGTTACGAAAATTGAGAAGTTTGCCGACTGTTAAAGCTTCGTTCCCATCAATGAGCCAAGGTGGTGTGGGAGGGTAAGGGGTGGAGTCAGTGTAACATAGTGAATGGGCCGATGAATCTCGGTGAGAGCTTTCTGGGTTTTAAGTGGCAGGTCACATGTGGTCACATGACCCTTTGGAGCGGTGATGGTTGGCCTTATGCTGAAACATGCTCACTAAACAGAACAGCAAAATGATCAGGGCGGGGTTCTGTATCACATTTGAAGGCTGCTTCTCCTTTAAGAAAGAGAGGAAAACAGATGAGAAGAGAGGTGGTCGAACGTGTCAAAGATTGAATAAAGATAGAGAGTGGAAGTACACCACAGAAGCACACCACAAACAAGGCCACATGTTCACACAATCCTGCCCACAAACAATGAAAGCAACAATGGAGTGCATTCTTTGTGTGGCGAGGTGAAGGGGGGGGCCGGCTCGAACTCCGCCGATCTCCTGTTTTTACCAACTGTAGCCAATTACGCCACCTTGGGAATGGCACCCAAGGAAATAGACAACCCTAGTTATTAAATTAACTAAGGCACCCAGGTTCGTTCACTGAACAGGCAAGAGGCGTGGATTTCGTACACAAACGTTTATTCACTCAGACAATCATACACAATATAGTAATTCAAAATTTATTTATAACAATAGTAAAAATAGTTGCAACATCAAGGGTATAATACACTAGAATGATGCACATTAAAATATACAATCATCAACTTGGAGCTGGAGCTTACCAGTGGATGGCAGACTAGAAGGGAGAAGGGGATGAATATCCCAGCAAGAGTCATCCCAAACACATGTGAATCACACCCCCACACACAGTTCACTGTGACAATCGACACAAGCGGGTGACCAACACGCACACGGGAAAGGGAAACAAACCTCCAACACGTCACACTGCCATCAACCTTAGCTCACAGCTCTACAAGATTAAAAATTTAATTAAAATACATGCAACCAGCAAAATAGAGAGAGAGAGAGAGAGAGAGAGAGAGAGAAGCAATTTACAATTTGGGAAAACAAATTCTCAGCCAGAAATGCATGCACAGCAGCAATGTGGCAAAGCAACAGTCATGCAACATAGCAGTGAGGCATAATGCATATGTTTACCCACTAACAATAGAGGAAAACAAA